>JAODOY010068783.1:25000-38308 GCA_025399855.1 Forbesichthys papilliferus
ACACAAGACCGGCTTACATCTGTGCAGTGTCAGTGTCCATTACGTGTGTGTGTGTGTGTGTGTGTGTGTATGTGTGTGTGTGTGTGTGTGTGTGTGTGTGAGAGTGTGAATATCCTGATGTCATTCATCGCTCATCTTCAATTAGCCATCAATCATCTTCTCTCAGTCCCTCCCTCCCCTTGGAAACTGGTAGAGAGAGAGAGACAGATATATAGTTCTATAATAAGCAGGCATTATGCAAGACCGGACAACGACGAGGAAAAGGACAGGTATTCAGAGAGCGTGTGTTTTGTTCCACAACGGAAAACAACACAAGAACAATAGAGTATATTAGATCAAAAGGAGGTGTGTGTGTGTGTGTGTGCGCGCGCGTGTGTGTGTGCGTGCGTGCGTGTGTGTGTGAATTAAATGTCCTCGCCTGCCACTGTCAGAGATGGGGTTCTGGGTAACGTCTGAGAAATATCGACCTTTTTCCTCTTGGTCACGTCACAATGTATGTGCCCGTATTGAGGTGGCAGTTTATCACACTTTTAAAACGTCTCTATCATTTCCCCGTTCCAAGTTGTCATTCTTTTGTTATCAGAGCTGTTATGCACTGTGCATTTATATTACTGTACATTTACAGCCTCTTCACTTCTCTTCTTTAGAGAACCTTTTCCACTGATTTATGCGGTTACATGCGTATTAATAATTGGTTCAGTCTTTGTCAACCTGTTTATACTGTATGCTGTACTGTGCCTCCTCCACTTACAACCATATTTACGGAAGATGTTCTCTTAAAACTGTTTCTCTTATGACCTGTTTTATGTTGCCAGTCAGTGGGACTGTCTAGGGCAACAAATGTTGCTGGCTGTAAAATGACAAATTACTGTAAAATGTAAATGTAAAGGTTTTTATTAGAACATTTATTTAAAACATTTTTATTTTTTTTATTTAGAAGTCAATTGCGTTCTTGTAATATTTCAGTCTGAAAATTGACAAATGGAATATTGAAATGTTGATATGTTGTGTACAGTATTAGTTGGTATTCATTTGTGTACTTACTTTTGAAAAATATATTTAAATTTCCCCAATACCGAAATGATTCATCTTGTTTATGGAGGAGCTCAGATGAAACCATTAAAAAATCAAATATTTCCATTTATGTTTTAACTTTTTCATTCTCTCTCTCTCTCTCTCTGTCTCAATCTGTCTATCTCTGTCCTATCTTCTAGTCCAGAGTAGTTGCGTGTATGACAGCTATCCTCAATCAGATGGAGGACCGCCACTATGCTAGTTACATAGAAACATTCACTGGTACCACTGATCTGGTGGTAAGAGCTCACGCACACACACACACACACACACACACACACACAGCATTATTATGTACTTTAAAATAAATTCAACCAGGAGCAGCAAGTGCTAATTTATTTACAATATGTTTACAGTTAGAAAGACCTTAGACACACCATCTCATTTAATATGTACATAATGATATTCCACTGTCTTATATCCAAGGACTTCCTCATGGAGTCTTTCCTGCTCTTCAAGGACCTTATAGGGAAGCATGTGTATCCCTCCGATTGGATGGCCATGATTATGGTTCAGAACAGGTAGTGTATCACACCGAACACACACAAACACACACAAACACACCTAAGGCCCCGATCACACCGAGACACATCCCTAAAGTCGTGGCCGCTTCAAAAGCGCTTTCATAAACCCCCGATCATACAGAGATGGGCTGCCTGTGCCAAAGAGAATGTCTGCCTGGGCCAACTGTCACACTGACAAACAGTGCGACTCTGCGCCTTGTTGGGAATATTTAAACTTTTATGCGAGTCTACAAAATGAAACAAAAAATAAACACACTGTGCCAGAAAAGGAGCATGCCTAATGGATTACAGTTACAAGTATACATATAAACATCAGTTACTTTCCAACCATGCCTCTAAGTGCTGGTTCAGCACTTAGAGGCACTACGCGAAGAGGGTTTGATGCATACCTGCGTAGCAAAATGTGCTGTCCTCATTTTTGTAACGCAACGCAAGCGCGCCACGCCGTTCCATCTGAAATGGCTCAGTGGTGTGTGTGTGTGTGTGTGAGAGAGAGAGAGAGAGAGAGAGAGAGAGAGAGAGAGAGAGAGAGAGAGAGAGAGAGAGAGTGTGAGACAGATTGAATCAGACACATAAGAAGGAGAGTATGTGGCTTTAAAAAAGACAGTGAGAGGCCGATAAGGAAAGGATGCAGACGGGTTAGCGACGAGACGGGCAGATAGAGAGAGAGAAACTTCTTTATTCATTTTTGAGGTTGGGGATGGCTGTGGCTAACAATGACATGCTGGGGGCAGAGATAGATTTGAGCTAGTCTCCTTTGCAAAGATTTAGCCTACCTCATTTTAACGTCAAACACAAATTAACATACAGTACATCTGCGGTACATTTGATCTGTGTGTGTATTCATGGTCAACGTTACAAAAGGAAATATATACTCTATATAGGCAAAGGCAGATCCACCTACAGTCATACTTATGTTATTTCAGTGTGGTCATAGATAACAATAATAGTCTGCTGAATCGCCTTACCGTACGTGCGTGCAACACAACAGACACTAGAGTAGACCGACGGAGTAACAGCAATCGTATAGTGTTGAATGAATGTATAGAGTAGGCTCAACGTGTCTTGTGAAATGGCACTTTGCCAACGTTTTTTTCCTGTGTAGCTGGATTGTTAGCTAGCTTCAAACCAAAAGGAACACAAAGTTATCTGCATATTTCACGGTCTGTCCCACCCGTTGAATGGTCTTTGACAGTATTAGGGTCGACACAGATGTTGGAGGAACCTGGCATTCTCGACACTCTTTCACCTGTCACTCAAACCTGTCATTTTGTAAAGCCTAGATGCAATTTCCAAAACAATACGTCTTCTTTTTAACATAAAGTAATTATCACAATAACTTTTGATACTGTTATGTTAGATCAAAAGGGGATAATTTGATTTGAACATTGACTTTGCAATAATCCAAAAAATCCTTTTAGAGTCTTCCTGAGAGCCATCAATACCTATGCTGAAACAATGAACCGCAAGTTCCTTAACAACAATGACTTTGAAGTGCAGGTCAGTATGTCCACCTACCTGTACTGTACACATTGTCTCGTACAGACTACTTTGTGTTTTCTAACGCCTTGCCTCCTCTCCATTTCTCTCTTTCTAGCTATGGAACAACTATTTCCACTTAGCAGTGGCATTTATTACCCAGGAGTCTTTGCAGCTTCAACATTTCTCATCAACAAAGAGGAACAAGATCTTAGCTAAGTCAGTGGGCCGTATAACGTTTCCCAGTTTCGCTCCCTGCACTAATAATTTACTTGTTCTTGTTTTTCCACCAATTAGAAACTTAACAGTAATGCACTGTGGTTTATTCATCCACATCAATAAAAGATATGCACGTCTAGATATCACAGCCGATGAAAATAGTTAATTTTGGCACATCGTTGTGCCGAGTGGCATTCCCATTGGGCGAGTAAGAGAGTGAGATTGAACATTTGATTCTTACAATAGATCTACAACCAAGGTATTGACCTGCTGCTGTCTGTCTTCTGTCTCCCAGGTACGGAGACATGAGGAGACTCATTGGGTTTGCTATAAGGGACACGTGGTATGAACTAGGTACGAAACAGTGGTAAATGGACTCTTTTCATATAGCGCCTTTTCAACCATCCTGCCACTCAAAGCGAGTTACGTTATTCTAGCCTCACATACACACATTCATACACACATTAATACACACATTAATACACACATTTATACACACATTAATACACACATTAATACACACATTCATACACACATTCATACACACATTTATACACACATTTATACACACATTAATACACACATTAATACACACATTTATACACACATTCATACACACATTCATACACACATTCATGCACACATTCATACACCAATGGTGGTGTCAGTCATGCAAGGCGCCACCTGGCCACCTGGAGCAGTTCCGGTTAGGTGTCTTGCTCAAGGACACCTTGAGACTTGGTGTGGGGAGTTAGCGGTGTTCGAACCAGCGACCTGTCGCCTGGCTCCTCCCACTGTACCACTGTCGCCCTGATGTGTTCATGTATTTTTCGGTGCATTGTTTGTGATTAAGATGTAGTTTGTGCTTGTCTCTGTACGCGTCGCAGGCAATCACAAGATCTGTTTCATCCCCGGCATGGTTGGCCCAATACTGGAGATGACTCTGATTCCTGAGGAAGAGCTGAGAAGAGCCACCATTCCCATCTTCTTCGACATGATTGCTTGTGAACATACTCAATTTGGAAACTTCCACAAGGTTAAAAGTGCACACACACACACACACGAGCTGCAGAAATAAAGCATGAAGCATTTTAAAGTGTAACTGCACCCCAGTTCTGAGCCTGACTCCACCCACTACAACATCAAGGAGCTGAGTGGGGGACCCCCATTAACATTAGCGTTAACATTTGAATTTGATGACGTATGAGTCTATTCAATGTACCGTTGAAAACCAGCCAGATCCTGGGATGATTTATAATATATGAAAATGAAAAACCTTAATGAATACAGTGGCATTACATACTGTGGGAATTTTGCTCATAAACCAAGACATGTGCATATGCATACATTGATTACTCATATGGTTTGAATGCCATCTTAATTAGGCTTGAATAATTAGCCTGATTGCTATTGCAGGAACGCTGTTGTCATCCAGAATCACGTTCTTTGTGCTGGATATTCGTCTCACGTTGTTTTGCGTATTCGTTCCTCTTTATCTACTGCTATGTGAAGTAAACCTATATGGGCTGTGCTGTGTAGTATTATGGGATGTCACCTGGTTGCTGTATGGTCCTCATTTAATGTCCACTTTTGAACAAGTTTGAACAAGTTATGGCATAGCATCTATTCAATACTGTGAGGTCCATCCTTCAACCTTTAACATATTATCCCAGGCTATTGGTTATTACCTCTATAGCTATATAGTGCCTTGATGGGCCGTTTTAGGGGTTTTTACAGAGCTATCTATTCATATTATGTTCTGAGCTGCAGCTTGCATGAGAGATTATGGGATGCAATATGGTTACTCAGGTTCCTCAGTGGCAGTTTACTGGGTTAACTTGCTATTAAAAACCGGTACATTGCAATGTTATTTCTACATGTATTTACAATAGTTAGTAAATGTACATTTTCTATTACAGTAGATCTCTACTTTACCTTATTTTGTCACTTCTCTTGCCCCCCCCCCCTTTCCCCCCATTTCCCCATTGCTTCCCGCTCTGGTGTATCCCTCCATAGTTTGAGAACGACATCATTCTGAAGCTGGATCATGAAGTGGAAGGGGGCGGAGGAGATGAGCGATACATGTATCTCCTGGAAACCATGTAGGCCTGAGTCTCTGTCAACAGTATTGCACTGCACCCACGGGATAGCTGAGTAGTTGCTAGACATACACAGAAAGAGCATACGTTCCATTTCAGCCTCTGTGTTTCTGCCTGTGATTCTGATGGCTACTGTACTGTGGTAGAGTGTACGGTATGAGAGAATGAGATACAGTAGGTCACAAAGGCCGCACGTGTCAAAATCACACCCCTACACCAAACTATCCAAACAATGTAGTTTAGCAAGTTGGTATTCAACCCCCGTATGCTAATACGGGTATCTTCCTTTACACACCCTTCCTTCATTACTTCTACTCTGTGACTCTATCCTTCCAACATTATTTTTCTTCCTTACTTTTTTCTATACATCTATTCCACCATCCATATATCCATCCACCCATCCACCCACCCATCCATCTACCCATCCACCCATACACCCATCCGTTCATCCACCCATCCACCCATCCATCCACCCATCCACCCATCTATCCATCCACCCACCCATCCATCCACCCATCCATCCATCTACCCATCTACCCATCCACCCATCCACCCATCCATCCATCCACCCATCCACCCATCCGTTCATCCACCCACCCATCCATCCACCCATCTATCGATCCACCCATCCATCCATCCACCCATCTATCCATCCATCCACCCATCCATCCACCCATCCACCCATCCATTCACCCATCTATCCATCCACCCATCCATCCATCCACCCATCCACCCATCCGTTCATCCACCCATCCACCCATCCACCCATCCATACACCCCATCTATCCATCCACCCATCCATCCATCCACCCATCTGTTCATCCACCCATCCGTAAACCCATCAACATAAGATGTAAATAGTCCCGTGTGTCCGTAGCATCACACAGACTGTCCAGGGTGTACAAGCCTGTTGCCATCATGGCATTGCTCTTTGAAGCTGCTGTCTTACTGACCTGTTGACACCTCCACACCAGCCTCCTGGAGTGCGCTGCTGACAAGCCGGCTCTGCGGTCAGAGGTGGAGCACTTTGTCTCCCTGGTCAAGGGGCTCCTGCTCCGGCTGCTGGACTACCGCGCGGTGAGGAGCGACGACAGCCGCAACAACCGCATGAGCTGCACCGTCAATCTGCTGGTGAGTGCAGTGCTCCAAAGGTTCTTGCACACTGCCCAGACTGTGCCCAGCTGACCCCAATGTTCGACAGTTGGCAGCTACAGTTGGTTGCGGTGTTGAGAATGTTGAGAACATCAACTCCCTGTCCAAACTGCCCAGACTGTAACTTAACTGACGGGACAACTCAGACCTTGGATAATGCCACCTGCAAAACATGTCATATCATTATCTCAGTTGCGAACAAGTCGAGCTGACATAACTGTACTGTTCCGGTTGGAACCGTACAGTCATTTGCTAGTTGGATTTTTTCTTCCCACAACTCGTCCAGAAACAGCGATTTTAAATGTAAAATTTCGGCGAAGTTAAGTGAGTAGACTAACAGCTATAGGTTAATTTTCAATGAAAATCCTGTGTGCTAACATTGTACACGGCTAGTTGTCAAAGGAACACAGTATGTTATGGTTTGTTGGAAAACGGCAGACTGTCCACAACTCCACTTGACCCCACTGGACATGTCAAACGGTTAAAAACTCCAACCGACTAATACCATTGATCCAACAGTTTGTGTTGGTTAAAGTTGACTGGCAGTTTTCTGGGCAGTGTGCAAGCACCTTACACACACACACACACACACACACACACACACCACCATTACACAGGGATGATCATGATGATGATGATGATGATGATGGGGTCAAGTAACATGTGAAACTCTTTCTCTTCATCTATGCTATCATTCTACGCATATGTCAGTATCATGTAATTCACAATGATCTCACTATGCTTGGACTTGAAGTTATTAGTACAAATTACGTTATTTGTCAGGCAGAACAGACATGTATTACTGTATGTCTGTACACCCTTTCAGTTATTCCCCAAAACCAGTACCTCTTTACTTTTAAGATTGAATGATGTACAATGAAAATGGTAAAAATGAAAGGCTGCTAAAATAGAACTGCACAACAATTTTAACATGTTTATATTCAAAATAATACATCACATACACTTTCCCTCCCTCCCAATATGAGAAAAATCGTCTTGGAAGAATAAACAATGAATATCTAATTAATGATTGCAACATTAAATCCTAGAACATGCCTACTTTTCTAGTTAAGCACCAATCAATTCCACTACGAACAAGAGGTTGCCTGTGAAATACTGATTGGAATATTTGGAGGGAAAAAGATTCATTTCGTTTTTTCCTTTGGGATTGTAATGCCTTTAGTCACTTCAGTATAGAGGGGGGAAATTATGTATGTGTTTTTACTTGGCGGTTTCCACTATATTGCATCAGCCAGTTTTTCTCCTACTGTAATAAGATGTGTGGGTAATGCATCCCATCATATAATAGCCACAGTGATATTATTTTCCTCCATGAATAAAATCAAATATTTCTGTTTTTGCCATTCTTAATCATCCATTTTTCCATAGAGAATTTGATGTTATATTTCTGAGATTCTGGTTATCTGGAACTCCTGTATCATAACAATTTAATATTTAGCTGATATAAGTTTTGTTCCTGACATCCACCAGGAGTTTTGGCCTTACTGTACAGCTTGTGTAAGATTACTTTTACAAATCTGTTTGATTTGTTTAGCTATCTAAGTATTGTACATCTTGTAATGTACAATAGGCCTACACACACACACACACCCAAGCTGAATGTTTGTCACTAAGTTATAACCATGCTTGTTATTCATCTACTGTATACTAAAACAGAATGTCATAGTGTCATCTTAGTGACTTGTTATTTAGTAGTAGATTGTTCAGAAAATATTACTGTGTTTTGTTTGTAATGGGGATTTTAATGCAAGTTGCCATTGTGGCATCTTGTGTGGAAGTGCAGTTGTTAGATGAAAAATGTGTGTGGTTATTGGGATTATGTAGTTTATAAAAGTAACATATCTCTGCCTAAATTCATACTAATAGGCGCTTTAATCCACAAATCATCACCAAATCACCAAATATCTCAAAACAAGTGTCGGTGTATGTGATAATAATACAGCCTTGACTCTTAGGCTCAGACAGCCCATAACAGATTGTATGACGTCTCATTTCAATTACTAATTTCCCATAACATTAAGATTTGCTCAAATAAAAGATCTTGCAGGCAAAAGCCCTTTGAAGCATAAAATTATTGTCAACAGAGCGGTTTACGTTAATTTGTGTGTGTGCGTGTGCGTATGGGTTCAATGCACGCTGTTGACTGTTCATAATGTATGACGTGGTTCCACACTTTTGTTTTTGAAGATGCCATTAAGAATAATTTAACTGCAAATCTGTGACTCAGCACACATACACACTCACTAAACTGACTCTTTTGTGTAACTATACTTTTTACTTGCAGAACTTTTACAAGGATATCAATCGAGAAGGAATGTATATCAGGTACGACCACAATGCTTTGCTGTGGGTTTAACGTGTCTCGTGTGTGTGTGTGTGTGTGTGTGTGTGTGTTGGTGAGTGTGTGCGCACGTGCACAGCTCCATAATCTGACAAGGGATTATCAAAGTCCTAATGAATTAATGTCAAAACCCATTGGATCAACTCTGGGTATGACTTCAACATGTGCACTCGTTTTAAGGGCCTTTTGAGAGAATGGGGGGTGGGTCAATGTAAAGGAGAGAGGCGTTCTTGTGGTTTCGCATGTGACAAGGCTGAGCTCGTGTATCTCTAGACTTGTATGTGAGGATGGCCAGGATGACGGTGTGACCCACTTGACATTCACAGAGTAACCAAACGGTGAAAACACAAGGGTTGAACAAGGTACTGTACAAGCCGGTATAACTTGCCAAAGTATGTTTACAGTATGTTAGTTAGCTTGAGCTAATTAGAGAAAACAATTGCTAAGCCCTCGTACAGTATTAGAGGGTGCTTTTTTTGTTTATTTGTTCATTTGCTATAAATAATATCTAAGAAATTGCATCTAAGCAGTTTTGTTTATAAAAAGATACATGAAAGTATAAACCCAAAAGCTGGGTTGAAAAGGGGAGACCTGAGTTTAGCTTGTTAGGAGAGAGAAGGTTTTTATTTTTGGCTTATATACAACGCACATGCACACTAGCACATCAAGCAGAACACTGTGCTTTGACAAGCCATCAAACTTAAAATGGTTTACTCACAGAGCAATGCTTAGTGAATTTGTGTGTGTGTGCGCATGTGTGTGTGTGTGTGTGTGTATATAAACACTGGCATGCTAGTGTCTAAGTGTGTGCTTGCTTTCATCGCTTTATATGCACTCCAGGGAGAACGACACACACACACACACAATAGGAATGTCTTTCCAGCTTCCCGGTGGTATGTAGATCAAAGAGCATGCTGCCACAGTATTGTGCTTGCAGCATCGTCAGCAGATCCTGTGTGGCAAGTGCACAACCTGTGCAACAGTGACACCTAGTGGGAAATGTATTGAGTTGCTGTGACCTTTCTGTAGCTACACCATGTTTGTGTGTGTGTGTGTGTGTGTTCTTACAGATATCTCTACAAGCTAAGGGACCTTCACCTCGATGGAGAAAATTACACAGAGGCAGCGTATACATTACTTCTACACTCTCGCCTGCTCAAGGTAACGCACGCACACACACACACACACACACACACACTCAGAGATGAGATTCTGAATAGGTCTGTTTATGGTTGGGCCTGATATGACTTGGCTGTCTGCCTGCCTGCTTGCCCGACTGCTTGTCTGCAAATGGTGCGAATAGTTTTTTTATTGGCTGACGAATGACTCTCATGGTTACGACCTCTAACTGATGAAGTTCCCGGGGTTAGTTTATGACATAGCGCCGGCTATTTTAGCAGGATTATTATGATGATATACTACACAGTGTGTGCATATCTATGTGCTTATGTGTGTGTGTGTGTGTGCGTGTGTGCGTGTGTGACCTCACTTGCCTCTTCGTGGTTTTTATGGGACACTTACAGCCTCATAGAAAGGGAGAGTGAAATACTAACATGCTTACTCTCCATCTCTGCGACTGTCACATCAGTGCAATCAAAGTCGTTCCAGTAATTTTCCGTAGCCTCCATTTATCACAGGTGTCGCGGACAGTTGACGCTAATGGGACGGAACGGCTTGAACGCACAGTGTGTCATAATACTTGCCCACGCAGCCCTTGCTACGGTAGCTAGCGTGCATCCACCAATTAAAAACCCCTGTAACTTCATTCAACCTTCATTAGGACCATAAGCTAATTACTGTGTTGGCTCTGGGACAGTTGTTTGGAGCATGTACCAAACAAGATTAGGGCAGGACAAATGTCCAGGATAGAAAGAGCATTCGTCTCCACAAACATTACTTGTGATTAGTCAAATTGCTTTCACAATATTTTATTTTTGCGTTGCCAATAACAGTTCACTGTAACTTATTTTCCTCCAGTCTGTTTGAAAACAATATATTTTGTATTTTGTCACCTCCCTCTAATTCCAGTGGTCGGATGATATGTGCAGTCCGCAGTTTGAGTTCCATGGCTCCCAAACCCAGCGGCAGCTCAAAGAGACCCTCTATGACACAATCATCGACTACTTTGACAAGGGCAAGGTCAGTTTTCCTTAACTGCTTCCATAAATGGATCCCAGATACAAATGATTGCAAGTCAAAGTAAATATAAAGCAAAGAGTAGTTGCTGATGTGCGGTTTGGGACAAATTATTATCTTTAGCAGTTGTAAATACATGACGGGGAACTTCAATATACTTTGGCTGCAGACTATATTGACAAAAACCTGGACTGAGACATGTAATGCCACCAGCTTGCCAAAAATAGTGTGCTCAGACTAGCCAAAGCAATTTCCATGTGCAATTTCTACGTTTCCACCGTGCTGCAGTACGTGTAGAGCGCCATGGCCGCTGAATGTTCCCACGTACACTTTGGATCCCCTGTTGAAGTGATAGAGGTGTTTATTAGCCCTGTCAAGGGAACTGGCGACAGAATAGACAGGCCTTTACATCTGTTGCAGATTTCTAAGCAGATGATGTATTGAAACACGTCTTCTGCGCGTGCGTGTGTGTGTGTGTGTTTGCGTGCGTGCGTGTTCGTATGCGAGCAGATGTGGGAGGAGGCCATCACTTTGTGCAAGGAGCTGGCTGAACAGTATGAGAATGAGATCTTCGACTACGAGCTGCTCAGCAAGAGGCTGGTAAGATGCCAAAGCCCCCCCCACCCCCCATCCCACCCCCCCCATCCCTCCTGTGCACCTTAACAGTGCATGTGATTGTCCTCCACCTTCCTACTCCCCTAGAATGCACACACAGAGCTACGCTTTGAATCCAGCGCATTGGTGCATCTAGTCATGTAGTCTCAGCCACCCCCACCCTCTCAAGGGAGGTGCGCAGCCGAACTGCCAAGGTCATGTTCCTCGTCCATCAGATAGCCTTCGTTTTGGGGCGTCCCAGCCAGGGTGGGCTGACCTCTGACCTGTGGCCTCTTGTTTTGAAGAGCTTGAGACTCGCCAAGAAAACGTACCACTTTATAGGTTTTTGTGTGTTTGTGTGCGTGCGTGTCTTAAAAGGATGCTATTCTTAGTATTTCAGCTGTAGTTGATTGTATTAACCTACTTTTTCATGCAGTAATTTATCAGTATTCATAATTAATTTATCAGTATTAATAATTAATCCAACAATTTTCCAGTCCCCTAATACTTAGTAATTAGGGGACTGTAAAACGATAGGTTACTAATGACCATAATATAATCTACTGATCTTATTTTAAGGATGTGTACAATCAGAATTAGTATAAATATGCGACCCTCTGAACTTTGACAGGTTCCTTGTACCTATGGCATTTTAAGGCCAATTCTCTCCATGACAAATATCAACTTGTGGTTTAAAACCTCCCTCTCCCCCGTCTCTCCTTCTCGTTGCCCTTCTTATACCCTCTCCAGAGAGAATTACGACCCCCCGCGCCCCTCCTTCCCCGTATGAACAACAGGGAAAGTCTCCCTTTGTGTGTGTTGGGAAGCAGTGGTTATCAGCTAATGCTAAATTTACGACGTTATATAAGTGACAGAAGCTGCCCTTGCATGCGTGTGTTATCCATCCCCATCTATCACCCTCTAAGGGCCGTGCTCTCTGCAGAGGGCAGTGCTGGATGGTGAAACTGCAATGGCTGCATAGTGCCCAGCATTGCGCTGTATACCGCATGTGTGTATATGTTTCCATCTCTCGTACCTCTGCCGCCATGCAGGAGAAGCAGGCCAAGTTCTACGAGAACATTATGAAGATCCTGAGGCCTAAGCCAGACTATTTCGCCGTGGGCTACTATGGACAGGGATACCCTGCTTTCCTCAGGGTGTGTGTGTGACTATCCTTGTTTTGCATGGGGGGGGGGAACTAAATACATAGCATTTCTATTTGGGTATTACCAGCGTGAAGTGTTGTTAATGCGTTTACGTCGTGTCGCGTTTCAGAACAAGGTGTTTATCCACCGAGGGAAAGAGTATGAGCGCAGGGAGGACTTCCAGAACCATCTGATGAGCCAGTTCACCAGCGCTGTAAAGCTCAACATTAGCACCATGCCCGGGGATGACATCAAGAACTCTCCCCTGCAGTGTATCCTTTTCCATGCACGCACGCACGCACCCACTCACTCGCACGCACGCACGCATTCTCGCACACACACACACACAACGAGTCTAATACAGTACACACATGTTGGGCATGAGTTACTGTAATAATATTACATTTGTCAGTAACTAGTAGTATAACAAAATACTTTTTCCAAAACGATAATGATATTACAACTACTAATCAATGTAATACTGCATTACTGCGTTCCAAGCCCCCGCTGGGGGGGGGGGGGGG
>JAODOY010068784.1:0-16417 GCA_025399855.1 Forbesichthys papilliferus
GTATGTGTATATGTGTGTATGTGTATGTGTATATGTGTGTATATATGTGTGTATATATATATGTGTGTATATATATATGTGTGTATATATATGTGTGTATATATATATATGTGTGTATATATATATGTGTGTGTATATATATATATATGTGTGTATATATATATGTGTGTGTATATATATATATATGTGTGTGTGTGTGTATGTGTATATGTATATATGTATATGTGTGTGTGTGTGTATGTGTATATGTATATATGTATATGTGTGTGTGTGTGTATATATGTATGTATATATATGTATATGTGTGTGTATGTGTATATATGTATGTATATATATGTATATGTGTGTGTGTGTGTATATATGTATGTATATATGTATGTATGTAATCTCTCTCTAGATAGATATCTAGATAGCGCAACAGGCCTATTGTATCGTGATACCATCGTTATTGTAGGCAAAGTATTGTGAATTACTCCCAGCCCTAATAATAAAGACATTTGGATAGATGGTAAATGTATACCATCTATATATTAAAGAGCTATCCACTCTCCTGCACCAACTGTAATTAAGGCTTTCATCAAACATCTGTCAGCCTAGAAAAATGTAAAGAAAACCCAATCTGTGCATTCCTTGGAAAATTAGGGGAGAAATTCCCTTATAGTTTAAAACATCAAGGAAATGTAACTAAATTGTCATAGTGGCCCATTTTGTACTGCTTTATTAATAAATCAGCGTCACTACTTAAGCTAATTGATTTAAGAAATACCAGTGTTAATACAAGATACTGGCAAAATGCAGTTAATTAGTTGTCTTGCTAGTAATTGGCCAATACATTGTACTAGTTTGGTTGTACCTATGTTGCAGAAGTGTTTTTATAAACACTGGGTCAGTCTTCGCAACTGCTCCCACTTGCCTTAGTGAAGATATGTAGGTCTGAATAAGCATTAGTAAAAGGAACACATGTATTCACTCTTGATGTATATATTTCTACTCCTTCCCTATATCAGCAGTAAAAGACTCAGTGAATACGGATGTTCAGACGAGGAGAGAGCACGTCCTGTGTGAGCCACGACAGAAACTGCGTATTTTCTATCAGGTAATTGGGTGACTGACAAGGAATCAAGTCTAGAAACAACAACAAAGTTAGACTTGTCTCTGTAAAAATGGTGTTGCTGACTCCCAGTATGCATTTGTTTTCCCATGCAGTTCCTGTACAACAATAACACCCGGCAGCAGACTGAGGCTCGGGATGACCTCCACTGTCCCTGGTGTACCCTGAACTGCCGGAGGCTCTACAGTCTGCTCAAACACCTCAAGCTGTCCCACTCACGCTTCATCTTCAACTATGTGGTACGCAGTGCCTGGTGTTTTTAGTAGAGAAACAAGAAAACATCCAGAGTTTCCAAATTGCCTCAGCTAGACATGATCATGATTCTGCTGCTAATTGAAAGTGCATTTGTCCTCCACAAATGTATACCATGTATGCATGCTGCTGTGTCATCTCTAGAACTCTGTTGATCTTGATTAACAGCCTCACCCTAAAGGAGCGAGGATCGACGTGTCCATCAATGAGTGCTATGATGGCTCCTATGTGGGCAACCCTCAGGACATCCACAGCCAGCCTGGCTTTGCTTTCAGCCGCAATGGCCCAGTCAAGAGGACCGCAGTCACACACATATTGGTGTGCAGGTACTGAAGACTTCTGCTGTGCTGTGTTGAGAGACACAGAGACACTGGTTGGTTGGTTAGGCTTGTAATCAAGTATTCATGACATGTGAACCTGATGGAAATGGGTCATTACATTGTCACCAAAAAGGAATGGGTTGGTCAAATATATTCCAACAAATTACTGTTTGACATAGTATGATTTCTAGGCCTATGAGTTAGATAAACGGGTTACATTACATTGTCGACACCAAGCTAGTCTAGTGAATGGCTAGTGAAGCTAACTAGTGAGCTATTTGTACCTTTACTAAGTGTATATAGTAGGGCTGATCGATTTTTGGGGAAAAAATCGGATTGCGATTTCTCTGACGGATATTGCGATTGTGATTGAATTTGCGATTAAAAGTCAAGACTTAAGACTTAATATGTAACATTTAAAACATGTTATGGAACATTACCACATGAGATGGGATCAAAAATTTAACTGCTCTATACTGAAATGAAAGATGAGAGCATACAGACGCAGGATTAATTTGTTTAAACGTGGCTCTATTGCATTTTAGGAAATGTCCGTGCACTTTGACAATTTTAGTTTTTTTTTCGATGTGCTCAAGCACACCTAAATGGCATTTCAGCACACCTAAAATAATAAATACAAATAATTAGGATTGTTTTTTTTTTTTTGTTTGTTTTTGGGCAAATGTTTAAGATCTCTAACTTACATTTTTTAACTTTGCTTGCCTGTAGAGATTGATCAAATACACAGCCTGTTCATTGTTACACAGCGAAATTAGTGATTTAGCAGGCACTGTGTCTATTCTCATGAGAACCCCCCAAAATGTTCGATCCTAGAAACTCCCCTGTTGGAACTATTTTTCCACTGTTCCAGTGTCTGTGCACCTTTATGGGCGCGGCTCTTTTTGTTTTATGGCGCTTATGGGTGATCATCCATATCAGTCGGAACTAAAGATGGTTATGCACACTTTTTTATTTACACAGATGCGGCACACACATCAACTTCATGGACATGATCTAGCTCAGATTTAGCTCCTCCTGAGATTGTAATGTTCTCATTGCCCTGAATGAAGCATGTCCGACTACGGAGTTACCTTCACAGTTTGCATTTGGCATAACATTATCTCAGTGGAGTAGACCATAGTGTCTTTGTTTATTTAAAAAAGAAAATGTACAATGCGGATACTGGCTACTTTGTTAAAGTCTCTCTTGTCCAGCACGTTGATTTGACTTGCACAGTAGTTAGATGGCCGCGCACAAGCATGCTGTCGCCATCTTCCTCACCCTATACAGTAGTGTGGTGTCCGTTGACCACTCTTTGCTTTTCTTCGTGATTATCCAATTTTTTCCAAAGTTGCTTCTAGCTCAGGAGACACAATTTTTCAGCAGAGCTTCCATGAATGTATTTCCTTGTGTTTTACATGTTGTTGGTGGGTGTGCCATGTAGCATAGACATAATCGTCTAGTATTTCAAAGCATGACTGGTAGACCTAAGCACCTAGCACCGTGCTGATTAGTTTGAATTACCATCAAACAAGGGTTACGGCATGCATGACCATTGACGCTACAAAACAAACTGGGTCAGATGCGCATATAAATCGCATGCTTTGATTTGCTAATTTAATTGGTTCAAATCGCAATATCGGTTTGAACACGATTAATCGTTCAGCCCTAGTATATAGTTTAAG
The DNA here is from genome assembly GCA_025399855.1 of Forbesichthys papilliferus. Taxonomy (NCBI): domain Eukaryota; kingdom Metazoa; phylum Chordata; class Actinopteri; order Percopsiformes; family Amblyopsidae; genus Forbesichthys; species Forbesichthys papilliferus. Next base: position 3,369 of record JAODOY010068784.1, read on the forward strand.
TTAAATAGAAGCAGTGAGGTAGAGCCTTGCACCTACAGTAGGTGCAAGCATATATTAAGTTGTGTATACCAATATTGTGCTCTGCCCTCGACTGCGACACTATGTTTGACTTGTATATGCCTTGCTCTCCTGCAGGCCCAAGAGGACCAAACCCAGCCTGTCAGAGTTCCTGGAGTCTGAAGACGGGGAGCTGGAGCAGCAGAGGACCTATGTCAGTGGACACAACCGCCTCTACTTCCATAGCGACAGCTGCATGCCACTGCGGCCCCAGGAAATGGATGTGGACAGTGAGGATGAGAGAGACCCTGAGTGGCTAAGAGAGAAGACAGCCACGGTGAGACATTGGGCACGCAGAGCATCTGGTTAGCAAATACTACATGGTTGGCCATACAATAGTGAATATTCAACGCTTCAGGGACGAGCTTCAAAGCATTTGTAGTAATAAATAGTGAATATTCAACACTTCGTGGATTGGGGGGTGATACAAAACACGCGTACCTCCTTTAAACCTGTTAATAATTCAAACGGGCAGTCAGAATCCTTTGCAGGCTTTTACCGGGTCCCCGCGGATCCTTGAAAAGTCTCAAAAAGTCTTAGATTTGATAAATATAAGGTCTGAAAATATCTTCATGTCAAAAGATTTTCCAAAATGTTTTCTTTTCACTGGATGTGACTATTACATTTCGAGCAGTTTCAACAAATCCTGACATACTAATGAGAGCATACATTGGGGATGTAAAGTTTCACTAAAACCACGTTTCGGTTCATGTCTCGGGTTTTTGAGCAATGGTTTGGTTCACATCGCGGTTTTATTTAATTTTTTTCCTTTCAGACATATCTGGGAATTTTTTTTCTGGCCTTGTCTTTTTTTTCCCCCCTATACTTTCTGCCACTAGATGGCACACTAGCACCAGCTTCTCAGCCAAACAAGAACACTGTTCTTGTTGCCACCCACACATGCAGGCTATGCCTTAGAGCCAGCACTAGGTAAACAAAAAAGATTAGATCGGATGTTACAACACATTGCTAAGGGAAATATTTCACTATATTCTTTACATATGCTATATTCATGTTTTAAAATGGACACCTTTTTTAAAAATCAACAATTTGGAATAGATAAGAACACTGTAGCTTCATTGCTACAAGTTACACAATGCAAGCAGATGAACAAACAGTTTGGAACCACATGATGGCGAAACAGACGGCAGCTAGAGACTGAATTAAAAATAACCTGGCATTTTTGGACAATTTTCATACCTTGGCGGACATCATAGATATTTTATTGACACGTCTGAAAGGGACACCCACAAGAAAGGTAACTGCTGTGTCATGCCTAACCCACCCACAAAGACGACACCATATTTGTGTGTGTGTGTGCTGCACGTCTTGTCATTTCTCAGCAAAATGACACGCATTGCTGTTTCTAAATAAAGTGTGATATTATTCCACATTGTTTCGTTTGAGTAAAGAAGTGAAGGCATTTGGCATTTGAAATGTGAAATGAAAATTGTAGCATTGTATGAGAGCACCTGTAGCAGGTTGGGTGTGTGTCTGTGCGGACCGCGGTTCTGTATTCCGGTACCGCGACACGAAACCGTGGCGTTTGTATCGCGGTTTCGGTCCTAACCTACACAACCACAAAGCGCTCATCATGTAAACTTTGTTAACTTCAGACGTTTCAACACACGTCAAACTAGATGTTTTGGCTCCAATGGAGATCCATACTTTACGAGCTTTACAATGTGCATGTTTGCACCTCCTTTTCTTTTACAAATCATTTTGCGCACCAGAGGCAACAATAGCTGAAATAGGGAAATGCCTGCTTTGTTTGTAGGCCTACAGTTCTACTCATCATAGCTTACTTAGTTGTGAGCCAAAGGCTATAATAAGCACTCATCTAATGGTGATTAGATCAGTGCTTTCACATCTGCAGGGACAAACATAACCTACCTAATCAATTTACATGCTGTAGCCCAGGGGTCAGCAACCTTTTTGATATGAAGTGCCCTTTTCCAAAGTTCTTGTTAATCTATGTGCCAAATATAAGGCCTAAATTTAATTATGACATCACATCAAAATCGAATAAGGAATCTGTCATTTATTCCAGCTATAGGCACCATGAATAGCAACATTTCATAAAAAAAAATATTTTCTCCCATACTCAGGATATTATAATTATATAACTGTAAAATGTGCAATCCATTAAAAACATCCACATCTGAATAGAATCAAATATACCAAAATTACACCAATTTGGGTTACAGTATATCTAGTTATAAATTTCACTTATGGGGAGAACTAGGCCCTTTTTTCCCATTTTTTTTTTCCTTGCAAAAACATTCCCTTTCATTCATAAGGTTTTATGCAGTTCTGAACAAGTTACAAATCTTATCTTATTTTGGTATTAAAATGTAGATAACCCATGTGAGGTTCCAATTCAGGTTAAATATTCCATGTGGATGACACTACTTCTTAGTAAATTAATCTCAAATACAGCAAAATTATCTTTGTTTTTTTTTTTCATTTTTGCCTATATACATATACACACACACACAACTTCAGATAAATAAGTATTCATAAATGTGCTTTTTTTGTTATTTTATTATAATATGTACTAAACTATAGTTTAAGTGTAATCATTTCATTTTCTCTCACTGATTGACAGCCGTCTTTTGGCTCCCCTGAATTTAGCCAGAGCTGTGATTGGCCAAATTAAACATGTGACCCCAACTCGTCTTTATCCGGAGAAACCGTAAAGTAACGTTATAGGAGCCATATAGCCTTCGGCAGACTGTAGTCTCGTGTAAAGACGCCAGCGCCCCATAATAGAACTACAGTTCCCATAAAGTCGTCTTGATACGACTTCATAATTCCAAAATGGATTCCATGTTTTCGTTTGAGATATTGAACCAGTTTTGGATTACGGTTTTAAAAACATTCTTCGTTCAATTCGGGGTAGATTTTTTTCAACTAACGCATTACAGGTAAGGCACAGAGTGCAATTTCTACTTCTAAAGGCATAAATCGTGTCGCTTTGTTTATAAGATATCTTTCTAAGGCATGCTGCTATAGGCAAGGGGAAACCACTGTTAGAACAATGGGAGTTCGCTCTCTCTGATCATCTCCGATAAATCACACATGACTAAAAAAAAAAGATTTTACAAGCGTTATGGCAAGCAAACGCGATGATTGCAAGCGCTTATATGCGATTTTTGTTTTAATCTGGTTGACTTTAAAAAATGCTTACATTTGGGCAATGACTGTTGGATTACATTGCTAGGCGAGAGGCTTGGCAATCCAGACGTGTATAATAAATACTGTTAGACATTTATATTTAAAAAAAATATTATCTCGAGTTGGGTAGTGAGATGTGCGCCCCTGGGGGCGGGGGCAGTCATTCACAGGAGGTTAAAGTGACTGTAAGTAGTATTTTAGAGCTATAAATGTAGTATAATTTCTTTAAAATGTCATGGACATCCATCAGCTATCAGTGAGTAAAGTCCTCAGTGAGAATATCTGCCCTGGTTGATAGCTTCTGCCTCTATAAATTAAATTGAATGTTTTACCTGCTACCCGAGGTCTCTGACCAATCAGATCTAATGTTATGGAAGTTTCAATAAAAGGATATACTTAGACAGAATCTTTAGTCATTGTTTAATTAATAATTTCTATAGAAATGGAGCATTCCCACAAACGCAGTTCAATGCATCTTGTGCGAGAACGTTCAACCTTCTTTGTCTGCGTCTTCCTTATATACTAAGCACAGCAAAGCATGTTTTCAAGGATAACAACAGAGGGTATAGTAATCAATCAATCAATCAATCAAGACAAGAGGACGTAGCTACAGTTAAGACACTCCCCAGAAGGGGTTCCAGGTTAACCCAGGAGAGGAGAGATCAAGGATTAACACAGATGGTCATTCGGTGGTCAGAGCAGATATGTGGCATAGTCAATCATCCTTATACAGGGACCTCTTGATTAGCCCCCAGGTTCTTCCTGAGAGGCGTTAAACTAATATCTGGTTAACTAATCTCAAACCTACAAAAGCAAGTCTTAGGTAAAAGGTCATTTAGAGGCTATGTCAATGAATGTCTGTGGAAGCACACAAAGGCAGTTCTCAGGTCATAAACACAAACCTATACAAAGCAAAAGTAATATATGAGATTAAGTAAAAATATGCCATTACACCACCTTCCCCTGATTGGTTCGGCGAATCTGTTTTGCCTGTCAATCACATGAACATGCGCACACTGCAAATGTGTAGCTAGGGAATGTTTTCGTTGCGCACATCGCTATGGCTGATCAGCAAGCAACTAAAATAAAGAGTCCACCATTACCATCTACAGCCTACACATCAAAGAAACCAAAGAAAAGAGATTGAAAACAAAAAGATGGGGGGAAAAAAAAGTTAGCCGACAGAACCAGTGCTAAACCGAGAATCAACATAGGTGTAGCTTTTCAGCAATGGCAAGAACTATGTGATTTGAAGGAGTCGGAGCGATTCTGAACTGGCTATTTTCTTACTGAACAGGTAAACTAGTTACATTTTTTCATGTAAATGTTAGGTTACCAGTACCCGATTGTTGCATATGTTACTGTGTAGGCTAATTGTCAATTTAGCCATACTTGGCTGTGCTGCTCTGTAAAAAATATTTTAACGTAGATCAAAACTATATAAATAGCCTACAGTAGCACCAGTCAATTTATTCAATTTGTAGCTATCAAAACATGCTGTGTAGCTAATTATACCTCTATAGCTATGGAGATATAGATTATATTCAGTGTCACTTATGCACGTTATCGATCTAATACCACCATAGTAAAAATGTATTATGCTTTTCAAGTGCGGTACCTGCCAAAAGACGCACACGACAGCGGTCAGCTAAATTCAAGGGTATTGTATTATATATGATACTGTGTCTATAACACTAAAGTATATTTATAATATAATTTGCAGAGAAGATATTCTGGTTTCTGTAGTGAAAGGATGGATGCCAGTAATTCAGATGAAATAACCCATGCATTTATATTTTTTAGACAAAATAATGGGCCCAGATGCAATTTATGACATACCGAAATTATTTTCAGGATTGTATATTTTTCTCTTATCATTACTGTCAAGTACGTGTGATACCTGGCAACAGTAACCCTATGGTATTTCAAAACGTATACCGGTAATGCAGTTATGCTAGTAAACTATACGTTAACTAAGGTTGCTTCCCTGTAGCCATTAGTACAGGGATGTAATAATCAATGGCGTTGTATAATAACAGAATCATAGCTTATGCACTTATGTGTTATCTGAAGCAACAATATATTGTAAATAATTCCCCAAAAGTCTTGTACAGTACTGTACCGTAGCACAATAGGTAACCCTACGGTACCATACCAGTATAATACAGAACGTAAGATCGATCACTACTTTTTTTCTAATACAAAGTTCTATATTTTTATATTTGATCTGAGAGGCTGTTTAATCTGCAAAAATTGTGATACTTTATAATAATAATAAAAAGTTTTGTATTATCTGCAAATCTGACATTGCGTGACACAGCTGACTGTTGAGCTAAGCTGCTTACTCCACATGCTCGTGCATGGTGGAGCATGGGGGCGTGGCGGGGTGTAGAGGAGGTGGGTTTTTTTGTTTTTCAAAAAAATATTCTCTCCTTTTTTTAGCTAGCTCTCAGGTTTCTGCATACAGCAGCTTTAAGATAACAAGCATTACAATGAGAATAATGCAAGAACGTCATGCTTATGAAATATCTGATTTGAAATCATTAATCTTGTTCATCAGAAATAAATGTAAATATGTATATGTTTTAATGCTGTGTGGTTACAGATTACAGTTCCCATTTTAGCAAAATTATTGCAATGTATTTTTTGTTTCAACATGTTTTGTAATAGCATCAATAGCTTCTAAACTAATGCATCTGGCATGTCAGGTTACTTCTCTGCCCCATCCTTCTGTAACACAAACCCCCCATTATTGTGTACAGGAGGACTGAAATGAGTTTCCAATGAGTGTTAATATAAGAGCCTGTCTCTTCATACAGACTAAGCCAATAGAAATCGTCCCGATTATGTTGATGATTAGTGTATTCAATGTAATTCTGAACACAGATTTATAATAGAAGTATTTGTTTAAGGGGAAACACGCATGCATAAGTTATTAAAATGAATATTCAAATCCCAAAATCTTAACGAATATCCAAAAAGTCTAATATTTAGGACCATCCCTAGCCAATACAACATACCAGTAGATTATTTATTTCTATTAAATTTGGTGATTGGCACCATAACAATGAAACACTGATCTATAACCAATTTTTTAAAATATTATGCACTTTTTTAAATGTTTTAGCATCTTTTGTTTCAAAGGCAAAAATGTATTAATGGAAACAGAATGCGTGTGTGATGTGTTGTGTTACACCCTTTTTATGTGCTGGGCTTTCTTCATATAGCAACTGGAGGAGTTCACAGATGTCAATGAGGGGGAGAAGGAGGTGATGAAGCTGTGGAACCTGCATGTCATGAAGCATGGGTATGCAGTACACACCTGCAGACATGCATCACATCATTGTATATACCTTGTCACAATGATGGACATCAAGCATGTCAAACTGTCTGGACCACAACTGTACAACTGCTCTAACTATGGATGCACCCATTGCATTTTACCTGGTCGATTTGTGTCGTGCCTGACCGGCTTGTTCTGATGTTGGCCATTTTACAGCGCTGTCATTTAGATGCAGATATATTTACAGCTCTGTCATTTAGATGCAGATATATTTATTTCATGTATTCATGTTTTATGGTCACTGAGACACCAGCACTCACCGTTCATCATAGTAATTTGCTGATGTGCATGGTGTGGACCATCTTGTACAGCAACTGCTGAGGTATGAAAAGTAAGAGAATAAACTGTGTCCCCCTTACAGTTTTATAGCCGACAATCAGATGAACCAGGCCAGCCTGCTGTTCGTGGAGAACTGTGGCTCCTATGTGGCCCGCCGAAACCTCTGCCGAAACTTCCTCCTGCACCTGGTGAGCATGCATGACTTCAACCTGGTCAGCCTGGCTACCATCGATCGCGCCATGGCACGCCTCAGGCAGATCCAGGAGGAGCTCCCAGAGGGGGAGGGGGAGGGTGAGGACCAGAGCGCCGCCCTTGTGGCTGGAGTAGCCTGCAATGGCATGACTGTAGCCTCCAGCAGTGGGAAGCAAGGCAAGAGGACAAAAAGCGGCATGACAGAATGACACGGTGTGACAGTGATAGAGGTGGGGGACATTAAAGAATGCCTACCGTCAAGATTTTGTAGAATATCTTTTTTCCCCTCTTGTATTTCTAATTGACCATTGCTGACCCCTTTGGTGCTTTAGTGGCACATCTCATCAGTGGTTCTGCTTTAAGTCAAAGTAGATCAACAAACGCAAACAAGCAAGCCAGGACCTGAAGAGGACTAAACGGAGGACTGAACCAAATATGAACTATTTCCAATAAATCATCCACATAAATAATGGACTGGATTAAGTTTAACAAACTTAATATTTCCTTATACATCTTGTAAGAGCCACCAAATGGGTGAAAGGATGAACAAATATTTTAACATCTGCATTGGGTATGTACTTGTACTAAAGAACTTTATGGAGACTACAGTAAAAACTGCATAACAGAAACATTGTCACTCTTCATCATTTGTACATGTACTCAATAATTTTTGGCTCGTTATTCTCTAGGCTGATCACTTTAGCATTTGATAATTGTATGTAGAGAAATAACTTGAATACAATGTGTTTTGTCTATGCTGCGTCAATTGTGAAATGCAGCTCTTTACTCTTAATGGGAAAGCCTTTTCTTATTTTACGGTCATGTTTGACCATCAGTCAATTTTGAAGCATAATTTTAAAAGGAACTTGCCGAGATGGACACAGCGTACTGCTCATGCATTCAATGTATACAGGTATTAAGAACCTGGTGTAACAGGTTAAACTTTTGTTACGTTTTCTAGGTCCCTCAACCTGGTCTCATAGATTTTATTTTTCTTTGAAGACATTTTCTTTCATAAGACAACCAGCAGTGTGTCAACTTGTGTAGACTGCATAGCATCAATATGTAAAAAAAAGCAAAAAAAAACTCCTCATACATGATGTAAGTTGTTACCGTCAGGTCTAGATTTGAATATGTTGGGAATTGAAAAGGCCTAATATCTTGTTTGAACATGGCTTTTAAATGTAGGGGAAACTTCACAAACATTTGTATACATTGTAATAATGTCAAATATCCAGCGGTACCCTATTGTGTATCCAATAATGATATACAGATTGCAGACGTGTTAGTTTCCACAAGCAATATACTGTATATTGGATGTTTAGTAGACTCATATTAGGTGCAGTTTATGCCAAAGGGGTGTTTTCCATCAAGTACTTTTAGTTCTGTATTGTTTTAGCATTGTGTATCTTTAGTTCATTCATAACAAGGTTTGAAAGCTGTTGTGTTGGCTAGTGTATCCACCAATTTATGACCAACACAAATCAACCAGATGTCCAATGAGCAAAACCCATATTCACTATTAATTCCCCCGCAACCATTTGCACACTCTTTTTTTTTTTTTGTAATCTCGAGAGGTTCAATCACTTAATTATTGTCAAAACACAGTGTAAGAATTTGTGAACTGCAACCTTTGCATATGGGGATTTTTATATTTAAAATAAATACATTTGACCTTGTTTGTTTGGCTCTTTATTATGCGGCTTATGCGTTTTTGGCATTTGATATGACTCATTACATGAAACACTAAATAAACTTGTAAACTACATTATTAGTGAATGTCTAATAATACAAAGGCATTTGGACAAAAGGCATTTATTAAAACCACTTATCTTGAACTTTAACATGAAAATCTACTCCTTGATAAGCTGATAGGCTGTTATAGAGCCTTCACTTCCTGATTTGGATATTTGTATTAAATGTGGACTGGATTCAAAGGTGATAATCCAATAATTGCATTGGCGTGTTAAATTGAACAAAACCAAAAATATTTCAACCAAATTCTTAATGTATTGTTATCCTTGACACATCGGGCATATTTTTTTTTATATTGTAGCCTAACAGTCACTGAGGGCCACGCCCCCTCGTGGCGCTGACCGTGAGTGGACCGATATAAGATTAGATTTTCCAGGCCTAGAAAAAATTAAGAATAACCTCAGCCTCAGATATTGGCAAATACACTTTAAATACATTTAATTGAGCAACACATGCCGCGCCCATTAAATGCAGCAAACTTCTATGAAAGTAGTTCAATAACTTTGCAAAACATTTTCGAGCAAACGTGTATTTTACATAAAAAACGTAGCAACCGTTCCGTCCTGTGAACGCACCCGGTTGGACAGATTTGTATGTAACGCCACATCTGGTTAAAATATAAACACATTTCAACTGACCTATTTACAAAAGTTGCAATGCAGAATAAACTTAAGCGGATCAAAGTAGTTAAGAATCAACTTTGTCCCGATAAAGACTACATGCACCCTAATACAGATGGTGACACATCCCTGCAGAGTAAGTTCCTAATGAGAACCGATGACAAAGTTGTTGGAATTGTCACTGCAGGCAACCATACTACTGCACCAGACATAAAAAATGCACCCATACATTTGAGGACATTAACAGAAACCAAAGGTATGGACAAATGTAAAGACGAACAGTTTTCCCCCCATTCTTCTTTGCAGGACCTCTCAAGTAGTGATGGGCATTCCAGTTATTTTTGGTGAGCCAGCTCTATAGACTTGGCTCAGCAATAAGACCCAGCTCTTTTGGCTCCTAAACAGCTCTTTATTTGGTACCACGATCCATCACTACAAGCTCCATCAGGTTGGATGGGGAGCGTCTCTGCACAGCCATTTTGAGATTAATCTTCTCCCCAGTATGAGGTCCACAGCGCTCTGGAGCAGGTTTTTATCAAGGATGTCTCTACATTTCTGCATTCATCTTTCCCTCAATCTTGACTAGTCTCCCAGTTCCTGATGCTGAAAAACATCCCCACAGCATGATGCTGCCACCACCATGCTTCACTGTAGGGATGGTATTGATCAGGTGATGAACGGTGCCTGGTTTCCTCCAGACATGACGCTTGGCATTCAGACCAAAGAATTCAAAGAGTTCAATCTTTGTTTCTTCAGACCATAGAATTTTCTTTCTCATGGACAGTCCTTCAGGTGCCATTTGTCAAACTCCAGGCGGGCTGTCATGCGCTTTTTTACTAAGGAGTGGCTTCCGTCTGGCCACTCTACCATACAGGCCTGATTGGTGGCGTGCTGCAGAAATGTTTGTCCTTCTGGAAGGCTCTCCTCTCTCCACGGAGTAATGCTGGAGCTCTGTCAGAGTGACCATAGGGTTCTTGGTCACCTTCCCTGTCTAAAGCCCTTCTTCCCCGATCGCTCAGTTTGGCCGGGCGGCCAGCTCTAGGAAGATGATGGAGGACATTGTGCTCAATGGGTCCCAATGCTGCAGAAATATTTCTGTAGCCTTCCCCAGATTTGTGCCTCGATACAATCCTGTCTCGGAGGTCTACAGACAATTCCTTGGACATGGCTTGGTTTGTGCTTTGACATGCACTGTCAACTGTGGTACCTGATATAGACAGGTGTGTGCCTTTCCAAATCATGTGCATTCAACTAAATTTGCTACAGGTGAACTCCAATCAAGTTGTAGAATCTCAAGAATGATCAGTGGAAACAGGATGTGCCTGAGCTCCATTTTGAATGTCATGGGAAAGACTGTGAATACATGTTATTTTTTAATTTATTTTTAATTGTAATAAATTTACAAACATTTCAAACAAACTTTTTTCACTTTGTTATTATGGGGTATTGTGTGTTTTTAATCCATTTTGGAATAAGGCTGTAACATAACGAAATGTGGGAAAAGTGCTACTTTCCGAATGAACTGTAAATTGATTGATAATTGATATACAGTCTCAATTAGCAAAAAGTACAATGGTGTTCTGGTATGTGGTATTTGATGCTTACCAGGATAAAGTTAGCCTTGGTGACTGTTGGGGTTATTAGTCTAACAGAATGTGTTTACTAACTGTACATAACCTGTGTTGGCATAACTACCGTAAATATATAATGAACATTTAGCAGATATCTGTCTTACAACTATAGTCCAATCATGTGTGCAGTGCAATTAATTCTGTTTGGTAAATATTTTAATATTTATTTAATACAATATTTTCCTTTTTTAAATACCTTTTTGAAGGTGTTTGAGGTGAACTGCTCTTCCCAGCGCTGTGGTCGAAATGTCATGTCACAACTAAAGGAGACCATCCAGTCACACCTTGTAGACGACTCAGGAAAAAACTCCCTCAAACCTGTTTACTTCAACAGCTACAACACTAAGAGCTGTACAACAAAACCTGACATGTCAACAGGTGACAATAAGTCTTATTCATATTTCCTGCAATAGTTATTTGGGCTAAATAAAACATTTGTTCACATGATTATGCATTTCTATGCAAATACATTTTGACTTAACAGGAAGAACTACCTCTCTAACAAAAGTCACTACTTCAAAAAAGACTGCAGGGGAAAAACATGGCTGCTCCTTCACCCGCAAGAGACAGTCAAAGACAGTTACCTTCACTAGCTCCTTACAAACAAAAATGGGGGGACAGCGCATTGCCTGGTGTTCTGTCAATCACAATGCCAGAAAGCAAATACAACTTTTCACCAGACAGTGAGGAAATGGTTTCACAGAGTGAAAATACAGCCACCTCACTCATACTATTTGAAGAGGTAAATTATCTAGCATGCACATATTTCACACATCCAACAGTACATTGTTAAAGGTTGTGCATAAACTGTTAATTTAGCTCATTCTACAAAATGTCACTTTTTTTATTTTTATTTTTATTAACCATGGCCAACTGAAGAAAGAAAGTGGTGCTTATACCCAACCAGAGCAGAAGACAAACATCTCATATTTTGGAATCATTTGTTTCATAAAACTACATTCTATTGATTTAAGGTGTTGGATGCTCACACCGCTGCAACTTTTTGCTCCCTCAGTTTGATGTCATATTTGCTGATGATATAGGTTACTATGCAGCCATCAAGGCTTTTATGCTGACCACAAAGAGGCCGGTCATTTTAACTACAAATGGTAAGTTCATAAAGTACAACAAATGAACACACAATGCAAGGCTTCATGCACCAATACAATATGTGTTCCTTAGATCCCGTATTCAGAGAGAGGTTTGGAGATTCTTTGGAGGAGATTATTTTTAAATCACCTAAGACGGTAAGACAAGTTTACACCTTGCATCTCTGGCAGTATACATTTACCTAATATAATTTAGTAGACACTTTTATCCAAAGCGACTTACAAACAGTACATTCGTCAACAGTAAAAGATATACACCAGTATACGCCATACGCAGCTGACATTCTGTTACGATAGAACAGTATGTCATTAGGGCTAACTAATGACAAACTGAGCAAGAACTAGATCACGGTTGCAAGCGGCCGAAATGGGTTTTCTTAGGAGGGTGGCTGGCGTCTGCCTTAAAAATAGGGTGAGACGCTCAGCTATCCGTGAGGAACTCGGAGTAGAGCCGATGCTCATTTGCGTCGAAAGAAGCCAGTTGAGGTGGTACGGGCATCTGGTAAAGATGCACCCTGACATTAGCAGTCTTCTCCATTTGCAGTTCTGGGGTTGCAGTGGTGGGGCTTTTCAGTTGGAGGCAATGCCGCGGGAGTCCTCTACTTTACACTGAAGTCAAAGATGATTTAACAGCTTTCATTGTCTCTTTTTTTTAATTTTTTTGCTATTTGCTACTATCTATACAGTATCTTTGAATTTGTTAAAGGTATTTTATATATTTATAGCATGTTATGCTATTTAATACTGTGAAATATGAAACAAATTACTTTTGTGTGTGTGTGTGTGTGTGTGTGTGGGGGGGGGGGGGTCGTGGCTCAAACATTTTTAAAACCGTGGCTGCTTTTTTTTAACAATACAACATATGGCATTTTGCAGGATGTCACAT
>JAODOY010068795.1:0-16415 GCA_025399855.1 Forbesichthys papilliferus
CCACCAACTCATAGCATTCCCCCTCTCCATTTTCCCTGTAGACTTCATTTAGTTTTTTTTTCTTTCTCTCTCTCTCTCTCTCTCTCTCTCTCTCTCTCTTTCTCTCTCTTTCTCTATCGCTGCCTCTCACATGAATAATGTTGTCCCCAAGCCAGAATGAGGTCAGGAAAGTAATGGCGAGACATATTGTGCAGTTACGGCTGTCTGCAAATTGCCCATCAATAACCAAAGGCCATGCATTTGCCAATGCGATGTGTGTGCATCTGTATGTGCCAGTGTGTGTGTGTGTGTGTATTTGTAGGTGTGGGTGTACAGTGTTTGTGTGTGCGGTGGAAATAGATGGAGGTATTGACTGCTTGACCAATTAATGTGTTTATCCTTAATGCTAAAATGGCGTGGAATGAGTAAGGATGACTGCATGGATTAATGGAATCGTAAAGAAGTGCTGGCAAGGTGTTGGTTGCGAGTCGTTTTAATTGCCTGCAGATCCTGTGTATTCTTTTAAAAAGAAAAAGAAAAATGTCCTTTAAGATCAAGTATGTGAAATCTAAGGGAAAAAACAAAAAACAAAAACAGTTTGATCTCCACTTACGTGGGCATGAGGAAAATGAGCTCCAGTACCAGCAGAATGAAGCCCCCCGTTTGCTGCTTGACAAATTGACTGTTATTCCTGCAATTAAAGTGATGAAGAGTCCACAGCTCTGCCAGGGATGGTTTGACCTCCACTCCTGGCCTGTCAGCAACGCAGCTTGTCATCAAAGTTCCTTTCAGCCCTGAGAGCCACAGTTAACCTCTGACCCCCTCACCTCGGCCATCCCTCCGTGAAGTGGGGGCCCTTAACTTTGGGAGACAGTGCTCTGAAAGGAAGTGCCACAGCAACCAAGGGGGGGATGGTTGGGAAGTGGCAGTGGGAGTTTGGAGAGGGGTATGTGGTTGCTGGAACTAGTAAAGAAAGGTGGGGGTGGGGGTGGGGGGGGTAGTGTATTTGTGTTAAGGGTCTTAATTGTGCCCCCAAGCACTCTCCTCAAAACCCTTTTACAGCTCTGCGGCTTAAACGTTTGCTAGCAAACCAGCGCTACCAGCCACATGTTTGTCCACTTGCTCATTTGCTGGTGATTAGAGAGGCCTTGTACCCATTGAAAAGCCCACTTACAGCCACATAAAGCCTCCCAGCTACACTGCCCAACTCTCTTGCTCCCTTCCACACATGACTTGAGTCCATATGAGCCACATTCCTTGTCAATATTAATTAAATGACCCTTTGCAATTGCTTTTATATACGTACAGTATATACAGAATGATAGTTTTATGAAAGCAATAATGTTATTGTGTCTGAATGTTTAAAACACAATAATCACATTTACCTCAATGTCACAACATTGATAGCTCAGTGCTAAATGTGATACGGCTTGGTGGGAGGGTCAGACAAAGTTTATTGCTTTCTTTGAGCTCATCAGATAACCCTGGCAATACAAGCCCACGCCAGATTGACAGTTTTGAGCAGAGCAGCGTTTTACAGATGGAGGCATGCGGTCAACACATCAGTAGGTCTTCCAGTATCGTCCACTCAGCCCTGGCTTGAGAAGTATGCAGCTAGTGTCTGACAAGAGGAACTGACTCTCATTCAACTTGCTTCCAATGCAGCTTTGCTCTGCTGAACAAATCAATAGCATTCGTCTGAGGTCAGTTGTTGTGGTTTATTTCAACAAGTAGGGGCTTTTACTGATGGGGGGTTGGGGAGACTGGGAGAGACCAGCACTGCATTTTATTAGTCCCATTCACCAGAAAGAGATCTGGGGAATCAGAGATCCAACGTGCCTGCTTTTCTCCAAGGGCTTACCAGACAAATTCAGAAAAGATGTGCAGTCTCTGCTAAGCTATTGGGGACACTTTAAAGGCTAATGCTGGTTCCCAAGATATAAATTAAAATAAATGTTATCCTGAAAATATGGTTTGCAAATATCTTCTCCCCTTGTGTTTAAGCCGCAGTAAACACACGTTGGAACGTTTATTTTAACACGTGGTCGTTTATTGGAAGTCTTCCAGACATTCAGACAAAAAAATAAAAAATACGCAAAAATCCTCCCTCTGACAAGTGGGAATATTGACTAAGAGTCATATTAACAGCATCACAAAATGGAAACGGTATTTTCTAATTGCGTTTGTTGTGTTTATATGTACAGCAGGGATGTAAAGGAGAAACATTGTACAGTGTACCCCTTAGGAAGAAAGGGGGAATGCACTGAGTAAACAAATAGAGGAGGGAGGGAACAAGAGCATTCCATTGGGAGGTCTTGCACGTATGTGTTTACTGCTGTATGACAGTTTATAGACGGACATCAGCCATGAACCTCACCAGAACTTGATTAATAAAATGACATTACAGACTATAGTGTACCCCTGCTACTGCCAAGATGTAAACTATCAATGTAGACTGTATTCCATGACTCACACACACACGCATACACAACTGTTCTGATCTCGTTCTTGAAGAACTTTCCCATTGTTCTCTATCTAAAGTCTGTTCAGAGGCATTCAGAGTGAATGTGTGTGTGCTGTCTTTGACAGCTGCCTACTTTGCTTTCCCCACAAAGAAACCTGCTTTTTCGACTTCCACAACTCACACCAAACTTTTCCTAAATCCTTTCTCTCGTCTTACCTCCAGAGCTCCATCAGATGTCTGACAATGGAAACACATGGCCATATGTATTTAATGTCTTGTTTGTTTGTGTGTGTGTGTGTGTGTGTGTGTGTGTGTGTGTGTGTGTGTGTGTGTGAAATAAATCACAATATCGGTGTACAAGATGGGCATCTTTTTACTATATTCTGTCTTACTTGACAATATACTTACAGTAAGCTGTTGAAGATGTAAACAAACAAACACTGACCATGCCATGCATAGTATGTACAGTGTGTGTGTGTGTGTGTGTGTGTGTGTGTGTGCGTGTGTGTAGGTGTGCGTTTACACTATTGTCCACCAACGGGTCATTTTGACCCTAACATTACGAATGTAACATTTATTTTTAAATGCCCTTGTAACTGTTCAATTTAGTTGCCATTTGTTTTAAATGTTTATAAAAACGTAAACAAAAATAAATAAAACATGAAATAGTATTTCAGACCAATAAAAATTTTAAAACGTGTTAATTTTACCATAACATAACGTAAGGGTTAAACATTAACTCGACTCAACTAAACATTAATCAAAACACTTTTTTTAAAGAGAGCAGATATAAATATATTGGTTGTATAACAGCATATTCCTTGCACATCATGTGATCATCTCAAATAGGTCATATTCCTGGCCTACTATCTGAGAAACTTTCCGGGAACATGGCATGTCCCTGTGGAGCACAATGCTAAAATGCCACTATGCTATTCCATCTCACAAGAGAGCCATCAGGCGCTGCAAGCTCTAATGGTGTTCACTGTGCCAGCCTCTTAATCCAACCCCAGCCTTTCACAAGTCATCTTTCAGCTTCCCTCCCCTCACACCGTACTGTAGATGTGTGTGTGGGGGGTTTGGAGTCAATTACAGGTCCGAGCCAGTCCCAGAAGAGCCAATAGTGGTGTTTGTGTCAAAAAGGCCCTGTCCCTTGTTCATAAAGAAGCAATTTGCCAGACCGGAGAGGTCTTTGGGGTTGGGAGTGCAAAATGCACCATACAAAGGAGAGTGAGATCGTGGATAACCTATAGATGACATTGTATGCCCAAATTAATAATTGACCACATTTGGTAGTGCTTTATATATAAAGTTGGGTGCAGTAGGAGACTTTAAATGGGATAGACGTATACCCATCTCCTGTGTCCCAACGGACTCTAACACGTTACTAAGTAACGTGTTAAATTACTATTTTCGTTGTAACAATTAACAAAACATGATAGTTTCACAATTTAAGTAATTCGTTATTAGTTAGATTTTCAAATAGCTAGTTTAAGTAATTCGTTACTACATTTTTCCCCCGTTCACTTTGTTGCCAAATTTGCCACACAAACCAAAGATAATCCCTTATGCATTCAGTTTCTTTCCTGCTTCTTGGCGGCCATAGGCTACAGTACGTTCAATCCAATCCTACATATGTCAATGGGCTGCACACATAATATTATACAGTATTATCTTTAATAATCTGGACATCATTGTCCAATAGAGGCACAATGAATACATGAGGCATGGACAACATCCATGGTAGTATCGAAATTAGTTAAATACATTGATATGATTTTAAAACTCTTTTTGTTTAATTTAAAATATTCCAGCGATATTGGCTCCATTTGCAAAGAATCATTTCAATTTCAGGAAATTAGTATGTGAAGAAAATAAATGTTAAACCCAGCCCCATACATTTATTTAGAAATGCACACTGTACAGTCTTTAAGCTGCACGCTTAATGCCATCACTTACACATGCATGATGCAGTTTAAATATGACATCCATGCCATTCACTTGAAGAATGTTACGTCCATAGGGCATTTTTCTGAAAAATCATGATTCATTATAGGAATTTTATTTATTTAGTTGCATTACCAGACATGATGTGCAGTGGCTCATTTTGTCGAATCCAATTATAGAAGAGGTAGGACGTCAATTTCTTTGAGGCCACCATGGCGGGTTATTGGATTACTTGATTAAATGAAGATTGAACGTTTAAACAAAAGCAGGAGAAGCTTTTCACCTTTGAAAGATGAGCTTAGAACTTGTCACAATCACATCAATGCTTGCTTGCAGTATAGCTGTACACATACTGAACAGCTATTGTGCAAGTATGCATTTTTTATCACTTTATCTGTAAATTATAGCACAAAATATTTACAGCAAATTTAATTTTTTCTCTTTCTTTGTATTTTCTATAGAAAATGATGAAAATACTGCATTGATCAATATGTGGAGAGTGTGACACATACTATATATGATATATTACTTACAGAATACACTATACACACTACTGTATATTCATATGTACATCTACAATATGTGTGATTTATTGGCTGTCTTCCATAATGTTTCCATAATATTATGACATTTGTTTAATCATTATGTAGCCTTAATGCTTCAGCATCTAAAGATGTGTTTATTTTTTCACAAGTCGCAAAGAAGCATAAATACAGTGGAGTAGCCTACATACCCAAGATGTCGTTGTTGTGCCAATTATGTGGATGTTTGAACGCAACCCCACTCAGCCCTGTGACACCAGGCAAGGCATTCCATTTTATCTGTCAAGGATTCACCTCATTGCACATCAACAAGGTCCTTTACGTTCGGATACCAGGTGGAGAAAAAAAAAGGTTTCGGAAATCGCCATGACGGGGAGCTGACAGACGAACTTCTCCCCTTGGATATAAAAATAAAAACAAGGCTCACAATGCAAAAACAAACCTCCTGACTAAAGACCTTTTACTGTAAGACCTGCCCTGGCATGTTATATAACTTAAGGTTTTACGCTAATAAATAAATCCCCTTAAATGACACATGATCGAAGACTCTGACTTGGAGCACATGTTTTGTAAGTAGGGCACTGTGATATTTGTCACCGCACCGTGAACCCTGGTATTGGCCAGGAGACATCAAGCTGGACCCAGGTGTTGTCTGGTTGTCTCTCACCATGGGGCCCTCCTTGGTCAGACCTGACTGAGCCAATGCAGGGTCCCGTGACAGTCATCCATTCAGTCAGAGCCCCCCTCCCTATTTGTGTTTGTGCTCTATATGCACGGTGCTCTGGCTTAATCAATCACCTTTGTAGGAGGCACTAGAGAAAGAGAGAGAGAGAGAGAGAGAGAGAGAGAGAGAGCGAGTGTGTGTGCGTGCGTGCGTGTGTTTGGGACAGGTGGTCACGGTCAGTCTATCTCTCTCACCTCTCCAAGTGCTCTTGACAAGCTTCTATGCATTACATTTGAGGTGGGCTTTGTGCACACACACAAACAAAAGCGCGGGCGCGTGCACACACATGCACACACACACACACACCTCACAAACACGTGTAGTGTCTCTCACTATATGCACTACGCCTGCACTGGGACACCTGCATGCATGCTAACAAACACCATGCAGAGACAGCTCCAGGATATTAGCGCTCCCTAGGGGAATTCTCAGGCTATGCTAATGGCATGCCAGTTCATCTGTTTATCACTGGACACAACCTGCTCCCTACACTACCAATGCAGGAATATTCCCCAAGGTTAAACAGTTAGCAATGAAGAGATGGCCACATATTTTTGAATGAATCTCCATATCATGAAAGGGAAATCAATGGCTGTGACTATCTACCTGTAAATGAATGCATTCTAGGAGCTCCACGCCTTTACTATGACTTGTGTTTTCTTGTTGACATGCGAAGCAAGGGTGCAGATCACACGCTTTGGCAAACATGATCCGTGTTGACCGTTTTTATGATTGTTCATAAGCCATGAAATTACTCAAATAACCATATTTACATTATACATTTGGTACATATTGCTCTTAACAACAACAAAACACTCTGATGTGCCACAAATATAAATGTTGAAATATAGTGAAAATTACATTTGTGGAGTGATGGATGCTTTGGACATAAGCATATGAAACAGCGACACATTCGGTTCCACTATGACAGCATGGAATCCATTGCAACATGAGAAGAGCAATTAGCCCAAGCAAGACGGTGGCTATGACAAAAGAAGAGAGACTTAAAGAGGGAGAACAGGAGAAACTAGAGTAAACAAGAAACAGACCAGGGCAGTAGTTAGGGAAGAGAAGGAAGGAAGGAATGAAGGAAGGAAAGAAGGAAGGAAGGAAGGAAGGAAGGAAGGAAGGAAGGAAGGAAGGAGGGAAGGAAGGAAGGAAGGAAGGGAAGAAAGGCTTGGGGTTGTACTTTTGCTTTAAATTGGTAATTTCCTTTCTTTGTATTCAGATTTATTTTTCTGTTAAAAAATCTCAAGAATATGGATAAGCCTGTCAAGTGTGATGGCATTGTTCCTTTACTGTTAGTTAGTGGTCTCTTGACCAAATGCTGTGAATGTGTCTTATTTTAGATTGTGTTGATGTTTCAAATCTGTTCAGTTACAAAACATATTCTGAAATGGTAGAATGCGAGTTAGGCACTCTAGTGTATCATCAAAACATGCAAATGTAAATGTATGTTGTAGGAATTGGAATTAAGTACTTAGTAAGTAATTCTGGAGGAAGCTTGACATTTGAAACAGAGGCGATTGCTCTAAGACTACAATTTAATACAGGATACAGGAAAATCAGAGAGTGCTCAATACAGCACCGAGACAGTGTTTGTATTTGTATACTTTCTTGCAGTCTGTTTATAGAGTTCTTAGTTTGTTTGGTAATTAGGCCTACTTTGCTCGTGGTTTGTGATTAGCAATAGCATAATTTATCTACCTTTTATGAAATGGCAGACACAATGTTGTTTAACAGATTAGAGAGGACAGCTGATTAGGACAAATGCTACTTCAGGAAAGGCTTAAAATAAATGCCCACCAGTGATTTAATTCAATAGCAACAGTTTCAGCCATGTTGTAGCCTATAGGCTATTTGCGCTTCCTCTGTTTCTGAAATGACAAGCCGCCACTGATTTGAACTTAATCAAAACACAAACACATGCCCACCTCACACATTGGAAACACATTGCAAAGGGTAGGATATTGATGTTGAGTGCTTTGTTTATTTTCCTATTTACAGAGCCAGGGCTAGGAGTAAATATTTGTTCAGCATGCACAACGGTAAGCTAGCAGGCTGCGAGACGATATTTGCTGAATTTGACATTAAGTATCTTACAACCGCTTCCAAAACCTTTAAAGGAGGTTCTATCAAATGCATGTGCCTAATATATGATAATAAGAATCCCATATTGACATAGAATACATATGCTCTGGATAATTATGTTTTCTTTATTGTTATATACGCTGAACAAAATTATTAACGCAACACTTTTGTTTTTGTCCCCATTCATCATGAGCTAAGCTCAAATATCTAATCATTTCTCTATGTACGTATTTTTTGATATTACAGTAAGATCATAATATTTTTGTTTAATCCCATCATTACCTTGTTAGCTTTCATCACCTCAGCCCTGTGATATGGTGCACTGAAAATAGTAAGAGAATGAACAAACAGCAGAACTGTAGAAGGGTCTCGTTTCCAATGGACAAATAATAAGTGTCAAACTAGATCATAATTCAACATTGATCAAATAAACCAGAAATTATAAAATGTTCTCAGGTAGTAGATATTTAGTATTGATTTTAGTTGCATTTAGTCAATGTGGGGCTCATGTACTAATGTGTTAGAGCACGTTTCAGGCGTAGTTTCATCCCAACTTTCATCTGACTTTCATCTGACTATAATGTGATTAAGGGCTATATAAATACATTTGACTTGACTTGAGAACCATTGGTAAAGTGTCTTGGTGAGTATTCAATGCTGGCTAACATAAAGATAGCTAACATTGTGCTAACAGTAGGCTAGGTTATAGGCTAACTAAACTAGTGCTTGCCCGGTATTTCAGCACCCTGATGAACTCCTGGAAACTTTTTTAATCTTTCCGTCTGTAAACTCTGCGTTCGACTGTGTTGTCTTAAACTCGGGGGGGGGTGATGGGCTACTGTGCAACTTGCCTCATTCAGCTGCATGGATGAAACCGCAGTCTCTATCTGTCATAAATATCATGTCTAAAATGAGCTGCATACAACCGCATTTCTTTCAGTGTTGAAGTCCCGTATCTTCGTATCTTATGAAGCACAAAAGTTAGTAGCTATATTCTTATAAAATGCTGGCTCCATTGCTTTTCCTATTAGGAAAAATGTTGTAGTTTGTGCAGCCTGCACACACATTATTGCACCATGATAAAAAACTATAGCATAAAGCAAGACTCACTAAATAACAAATGCTAAGACCATCACGTACTACAGTGGCTAAAAGGATATGCAGATATGTCTCACATGTCACAAAACTATTTTTGAAGGGGATTTTTTTTTTTTTATCCATATATTATTAAATATATTTTCAATACTAACAAATCATAATTGGAGCAAAAGTGAAACAGTCCCAAATGTACAATTTATGTCACCAAACACATTTTGCTAAGGAAGTTGAGCTTACTTAGCAACTCTCTTCAGCTTACATTTGCAGATATTTTCCCACTGTATCCTCTCTGACTTATTATTTCATAATTTATTCAAACACAAGACTCCTTGTCAAAAGATTTCAATATTGACAATTCTTAAATCTGTGTGCTCCTGTCAACAATTCTTCTCTGTTAGCTGGTCCCAAGCTCTTTTCTCCTAAACAGGTATAATAACAGGAGTGCTGCCTCATGACATGATGGTCAAGGACAACAGCGCTTAATGGCTGACACCTTCCTATCAGAACAAAACAGGGAAACAGTAAATAACTGAGGAGTAATTAATGTTGTCATTGCTCTTTTACAGACGTTGCTTGTTGTCATATCAAATTGACTGTTTTCCTACAGCCTCTGGAAAACATAATTGCATTTTATTGGTACAAGGGAAGAAAAACCTAAAGCTCTCCTCTAACCCTAAAAAAGATAACAAGGTGTGTTTTGCAGAGAATACCAGATAGAACACAAGTTGTAATTAATCAAGACCAAAACAGTGTGGACAGCTTGTGGTTAAATACAAACTTAAAAACCAAACTGGCTCCCCATGCCCCCTTACGCAAAGCTCTTAGCCTGGGGCATGAGGACAGGGTTCACTCCCCAGGCACCACCACACCTCACAACAGCAGTCGCACATCCCACCGCCCCCGCAAAGTCCTCTCATGACACCCAAATACCTGCTGTCACCTCCGGTTGGCTTCTCATTTGTTTCCCCAAACCGTGTAGTGGAGATTCAAAGCGTGAAACTCACACAGTGGAGCCTTATCTTTCTGTCTCCTCTCCTTCTCATCAAAATCATATGCATGCAACACATGGATCACACACCTTCATTGAGCGGGTGTGTGCGTGCATCCACATGTATGGATCTAATAGTTGGGGGACTGTACAGTATAGAAGGCTGTGTTGGCGAACCTTTGAGCAACAGCAGGCAGGAGATGTTGGCAGGCAAACACTGGCCCGTGGCCTTGGGGGTAAGCACCAGATGGGCCCTATTTATCATGGAGAAGAGTGAGAGGTGGAAAAGGAGGCCAAACGGGTGGAAGAGTTTAAAGAAAATAGTTGACATGTAGGTAGGTAGGTAGATAGATAGATAGATAGATAGATAGATAGATAGATAGATAGATAGATAGATAGATATGCTTTGTTTTTGAATGTGACTACATCAATTAGTCTCCTTCACAACTGAGCAAACCATTACTGTCGACAGGGCTTAGAACATCATTTATAGGCTGTACTTTGGCACCTGGATTCAAGAAGTGTCACACACGATGCCAATATGGAAACAAGCAAAACAAAACATGGATGCGGGGCTGTTTTCACATACAGTACCTTGACTTGAATGGGTTCACACATGTGTGATTGATCACAACCTTAAGATAGGATTAAAACCTCTCCAAATGCCTCTGATGTGTCATGCTGTCAGTTTATGTTTTCTGTGATGTGGTTAGTCAAAGCAAGTAATACAGTGCAAATACATTTTGAAATAATGATTGTGTCAACATCATTTGGCTTTGGTTGTCACATATATTACTGTGTAGAGGTTAAAATCCCCAGCCATTAGATGTGTAAGCATTCCCCTTTGTGATACCAGAAAAGCAAAAGCAAGCCCATTTTGTAAAATGATAATGACTAGTCATACATTCACATTACGGTGTATTTTATTAATTTACCTTAAAGTCTTCTTAAAAGCCTGACATGAAGTGCAACTGGATATGAACCTTAATAAATAATTATATTAAGAAAGCAGACAATCCTCTGAAGCGGGCCTAGACAACAGTTATATCAATTACGTTACCTGCCTTTAAAATGTTTACGCATGATAACGCAAAGTGAACTAGAGGCAGGTTCCACTTGCAGTGTGTATTTAAACTAAAAGCATTGTGGTTTAACACTTCATCCTAATGATTCCAAATGAGATACGAAACTCAGATGTCTAACCTTTTAGGAGATATATGAGCCAGGAGTCAGACAAGGTCATGGTGTTGTACAACCTGTGTTGTTAGGTATCAGGTGTTGCCTCATCACCATTTAGGCATGGTAATTATACAGCACCCATGCAATTATAGCTTCTTTTTTTTCTCCTACACCTGGTAGAGCTGTCAAAATTCCTTTGCATCAGTGGTGGCACGCAGCATCTCAATGGGTGCTTTAGTTGGCGCTAGGCCCTGAGTTTCAAAAGGCAGTTGCTGTTTTTGTAAAGGCGATGAAAATGACAGTTGTCAACAAAGCAAAAGGTTGAGTCTCTGGGATGCAGACTGATTTGGCTGAGGTCCCTATGTTTGCTTATGTGGCATTTTAAGTGTGACCAGCCATGTCCAAGAATATGAAACAGCTCAGGTCATATATCATATTTGTAAGTGATTTATTAGCCTAATAATGTACATTCTAAATGTTTTACTAAGGCTCATAAATGCTTCCTGCTTACGGAGAGATGACTTCCTCATCACATAAAACAAAAGATTTCTATGGTGGGGAATTCTCTTCACATCACTCTTACCATAACAGGAACCATAACAAGATATACAAGCAGCAAGACCCCACAGACAGATATGCATGTTGCCATTTAGTTATTATTATATCATATTTGACTACAACCCTTAAAGGGCTGACCAACATAATAGGAGGATGACATATTTTACTACTCTAATTGACATTTTTTAATACTTCAAATAACATAGTTTATGCTCACATTCGGAAATTCCCATACATGTAGGCCCATGTATGCAATGCATACCGTACATCAAATATACTGCATTGTTTAACATCATACTGAACATTGCAGGTGTCTGTAACATTTCATTGTCTATTATTGTTATTATTATTATTATTATTATTATTATTATTATTATTCATATTTTTATAATCAGATCCCTTGATATTTAACATCTATTTTCTAAAGGAGACCAAGCCATCATTGCAACATTATTATAATATTTTTTTATTATTAAGTCTACTGCTTAATTATTGTTGTTGTATTAACAACTTAAAAAATATAGATGCATACCATGAATATACCAGATACCAGAAAAATCACCAGAAAAAGGCAATTCTCTTCCCATTTGTCCTCCTTTTTCCATTCCTACTATTCCCTAGTTGCAGTCATTATTGGTGTTTTCCCTTCATCCCATGTTGCTTTGGTACACACACAACACACAAACTGCTACAAAGACATGCACGGACAGACACACTTATCTACTGAAACGGACTTGGGACATGGCAACAAACATTTAAGTGCATGCACCTTTGCTTGTTTTAAACAACGACTGTGTTATGTACCAGTTACAGTATGTACAGCCTCAGTGGCATGCCACTAACGGTATAATCAGCCTGTACAGTGAAAATCACTAATGAAACATTCTTAACTCAAACCAATTTCAGTCCATAATTGCCAATTGATTTAAACAACAATATTCTATGAATTTAATTTAGGGTTTTGTCTTCACAAAAAAAATGAATGCAATGAAACGTACAAAACCAAACCTAAATTGCCCTAGATTATACAAAACCAAACCTAAATTGCCCTAGATTATTTTCCTTCTGTTTGATTTTCCAGAGCAGCACAAAAGTTAAATTCAAAAAGAGATGACACAATCTCAATTGTTTGGACTTAAGCCAGGCCTTTCTGTTCCATACCCAGCACTCTAACAAAAGCCATGCTTGTCATGCTTGGGGTAGCTATACAACAAAAGACCCCATTGAGAGGCAAGAGCAGCTTGCTCGCTAAAAAATGTCAAAACTCCCAAATAAATAGCTGTCAGTCACCAAAACATTATAAGATCAATAAGACAGTGACACACATTATGCTAACACAAATGTTTTCCAATCTCTCTGTAAGTGCCAAGCCCTCATATATCAGTTTGAAGAGGTAGGTTGTCGCCGCTTGTTTTGTTTTGCCGGCGTTGAATTACCAGAAAAATGTGTTCTTGCTATCGTTTCAATCAAGCTGTATTATTGAAGTGTCAACCCTATTGCAGCTCTGTTTTCAAAGCTTTAATGATGTTTTTCTTCTTGGAATATATCTTGACTTATGAAAGTCATGGTAACTTGCCCTAGCCTGCAGCACCTGCCAGGTCTCATTGCATTGTACTTTATTTTTAAGATGAATCATTCTGTGCCAAAGTATTCTATTTATTTGAATATGGGAACAAACACGTGTGTAAATATATATTGTCAAAAGGAGGCTGTGATAAAGAGTTGGCAGAAGAATGGTAGAAGAAAATAAAATATCATTCAGTAGAGTACCACAGGGTCGAGGCACATTTCCTTGATAAGAATCACACCAATGCTACTGGTTCTCTTTAAATTTGCACCTTTGTGTTTTTAAAATTCAATGACACCTGCAACAAAGACAACAATAGCACAATATGAGTAGAGCTTGCACTGTGTGTCATTTACCTCTGGGTCTATTGTACACGATATTGACACATCAGACTCCAGTCTATCCATTTAGCTACACATCTATCTTTTTGCATGTCTGCATGTGTCCATCCATCTAGCCTTTAGCTTACCAATCCACCAATGCAGAATTTCTAAGCTGCTTTTATACATTTCCACAACAAAGCAATTATTTCTGTTTGCGGGGGTTGAGTGCAGGTCGGCTCGCTAAGGATCTTAAGGAACCGCGGTGCTCATGCCAGCTATTTCCTGGGAAGCCAGCGGTACCAGCTTGCCGACACATTGTCTGATTTCTGCCACTGGAGTCGAGATGCCAGCTTTAGGCATGTCAGGGTGCCGGGATTGGGTTTCCCAAGGCGTGCCTTGTCAAAGGATTAGCGTGCACGCTGATGATCTGGAATGCAAAACTGTTCTTCTTTTATCTGTTTGCCTCCACTGCTATGCGTGCTCGCATTCCTTTGTAGTACTTTCACGCCTGGCGAAATACCACTAAATGTGGAGCCGCGGCATCGCTGTTTCCTGTTGCTCTCTCCAACCCTGCTCTCCCCCTTGACTCTGCCCCGCCCCGCCCCCTCCCCTCCCCTCCGCTCTCTGTTTCTCCATGGCGCTCTCTTCTCTTCAGTGGCTGTGCGTGGATGAGTCTCTTTCTGAGGAGGGAAGAGGGATTATGCTAAGCCCTAACTCGGGAAAACCAGCCCCTTATCTTGCCCATAGCAGCTCCATGCACCGGAGAAAAAGTGCCCGGAAGAGAGAACAGCTACAGGCTGTGGGACACCGGCGGAAGGAGGGGCAGAGGGACAGAGATGGAGGGAGAAAAGGAAGGGAAAAAAGATTGCAGTACCAGGTACAGATTCCTTCCCAGACGTGAACTTGAATGACACGCTTAGGTCCCAAAGGGCATTTTCTTTCTGTTGTCCCTTGAAGGTTCAATTCAAACATTAGACGTTGAAAAGCGCCACGTCAGTGTCGGGCAGGTGAGTCAGAACGGCCAGCACACACCCACACTGCTTCAATCACACCTGTCTCTGCTCCAATCCTTCCTTCTGGAGGAACCATCAATTACGGCTGAATTATACTCGATTATAGTGCTCCTAATTAAAATCACATCCCCTCATCTATTTCCTGAATGAATCCTCCCCCTCTCTGTGCCCTGGGCCTGAGACAATGGCCAAGGCTGGAGAAGGGAACAAGGCCCCACTGTACTCAGGCCACTGGCCTATTCACCTGGCCTAATTGCCCTAACCCATTGGGGGCTGTGCTCCTGGGAAAAGCCCAGGTTTTTGGAAGGCCCATAGTAAACTCAAGTTTCATTACTATTACAGAGGGCATTTGCCTAAGGCCAAGTGGAAAAACAACTGTGGAAAAATGGCATCGCTATTACATTTTACAAAGCAAATATAGTTGGCACAAAAAGCAGGTATGCTCTGTGTAAGGACTCACATGCACTGTAAGTCTGTCTGTGCTTCAGTAATTGCCAGGCTGTAAGACACTCTAATAAAGCAGATATTTATAGGTATTTGAACTTGTTAAAAGTAACAGATCACTTAAAGCAAGGCTCGCACAGACATTAGGCGTGGATAGCCTTACCCATTTGTTAGTGCTTGTTGTCTGGCTCTATTAACTTTAATGCCACTGGAGAGCATTTGCTGAAAAAGCCACAGCCACAGATTAGCTAGTATGTGTGGGGTACGAGAAAATAAGCCTCTGTAAAGAATGCCGTACAGATACGGTACTGCATCAACTAAGGATCTGGTCTTTCAAACTCTCCAGGAGGCAATACCACATGAAACTGTAAGCTTGGACATTCTGCACATTCACAACACTTTGGACTCAGTATCTCCTTGTTGTAACAATGCCAGCAATTCTCAAGCCATTCTCTAACAGTCTGCTGGTAAATATGTAGTGCCCTTATGTTTTGAGCAAATGTTTACAGAATAATTCATTATACTTTTTTTTTTTTTTTTTTGGAGGTTGGGTTTTAAAAAGAAATTATTCCTAAATAATAATTTGTCAAGTTAATGAATGACCATTGTTCAACATATACTTGACTATGATGCTGTAATGGAGCTTATTGTTGCAGTATCGTATATAAATGACACACTGAACTGTATAATGTCACTAATGACATATAATATAATCACTTGTAAAGGATAAATCACAACACAAGCAGTCCTAATCCCTAATATTTGTATTCATCATTACATGAGTTAGTGTGTGTAGCTAGCTGTCTGCTGTATCTCAGAGTGACCCCAGTGGCCATGGGGTCATGAGAAGGCCAGGGTGGCGTACCAGACAGGGGTAAGGAGACCACAGAGCAGCTTTCTCCACTTTTCCTCCTGATGCTATCACCCCATTCCTTGGCTGTGCAGATGAAAGCACGGCCTGTAATCGGAGAGAGGAGAGGAGGGGCAATTGGAAGTAATGAGAAAGTTAGAAAGTGGGTAGTAGTGGGTAAGGGAAGGGAGAGTGGAGGAGAAAACAGCTAGCCAGACGTCAGACCAGCCTGTGGGGTGTGATTGACAAGGTACGAGGCAAGGTTCCCGGCTGTAATAACGGTGCTTTGTGTGGGGAACGCGCTGCTTTGTCTAGCTCATCTTTGAGGCCCGGGGGCCCTAAGGTCTGCCCTGACTTATAATGGCCGGCTTTTGTCCTTCCAGAGCTGTGGGAGACTCAACTTGCCCTTCACTCTGTCATCGGAAGAGAGATTCTACGCCGGCCCCATTCTCCAGGCATGGGAACACTGCCATGATGGCCAAGGACGAGACAATAGCATCTGCCATAGGACAGATGTTTGGACAGAACTTGTTTACACGCACACACACACACACACACACACACACACACACACACAGACAGGCACGCATATTCATCAACATTGGCATTAGTCAGGGATGTCACCCACACATCCTCAGTGACTTGTTA
>JAODOY010068837.1:0-16411 GCA_025399855.1 Forbesichthys papilliferus
GCTAGTATCCCCACACCCGCCCGGCGCCTCACACCCTGGGCAACTCCAGAGTAGAATAAAGTCCATCCCCTATCCAGTAGAACGGTTCCAGAACCAAGACTGTGCGTAGAGGTAAGCTTCACCAGATCTAAATGGTAGTGCTCAACCTCCTGCACAAGTTCTGGCTCCTACCCCCACAGTAAGGTGACGTTCCACGTCCCCAGAGCCAGCCTCTGCCGCCCGGGTCTTGTCCGTCGAGGTCTTTGACCTTTGCTGCCACCCATTTGACAGCGCATCCGACCCCTATGGTTCCTCCCAGGAGTGGTGGGCCCATAGGATTAAGGATGGTGCCATGTTGCTTCTTCGGGCTGTGCCCGGCTGGGCTCCTTGGCCAACCCAGGCACCAGGCGCTCGCCAACGAGCCCTCCCTCTGGGCCTGCCTCTAAACGGGGGCCCCGGGTTTCCTCCGGGCAGGGTAACCTCTCCTCTTGAATGATCTTTCATAGGGGTCTTCTGAACCATTCTTTGTCTGGCCCCTCCCCTCAGACCACTTTGCCTTGGGAGACCCTACCAGGAGTACAAGGCTCCAGACAACACAGCTCTCAGGATCATAGGGACACCCAAACCTCTCCACCATAATAAAGGTGATGGTTCCCGGAGAGGTGGTCAACTTCAGTTGTCTAAATATGCACATTAAAATATTCTGATTATAAAATCTAAACATATATACAATTCATTAAATTAAATCAAACTAAACTATTAAATGGAATGAAATTATTGAATAATAATAATGATTAATCTGGGGAGTTCACGCAGTAAATGGTGCTGTGCAGAACAAAGGGATATATTTGTTACTGTCCAATGCTTTTGCCAGACATCAAGTTAAAAGTCTTAGAGGCAGATCAATACACTGAAACCCTGCCAGTCAAGAATCAACATGAAACCTCTGTTACTTGACTAATTGATTCAGATGCTGGGTCTGTGGCCTTTAAATGTTAAGACATTTGAAAAATGCAAAAGTAGAGATTGTAGGAAGAAAAGAACCAGTACATAAATTATTTCAATTATTACATACATTATATAAAGCACACAATTATAAAATAAAAACAACATGTGGAAGTAACAACTATGTACATGCCAGCCACTAAACAACAGTTTGACTTATACAAAAGTGATACATTGTTAGTAGTATATGTTTTTGTGGTGGAAAACATGAATGTATCAGTGAGAAAGAAAAAAGAGGAAGTCCTCAGCGGTTATTGGCCTGACTCACGCTTTGTCATCTTTCTCATTAGGTTACCATGACAGCCACATAGTCATTCGCTGGTTCTGGGCAGCAGTGGAGAGATTCAACAATGAGCAGAGGCTGAGGTTGCTGCAGGCAAGTCACGTGGCTCGGTGCATGTGCTCAGGTTGCCACCTAGTGGTGACTCATGTCACTGCAACATCTTACTCTATTTATTTGTCTTCCCACATTTTACCTATTAGGCCTACATGTGTCACAATATTTTTCCAATAAGATTAAATATTTAAGATTTTGGATGTATACACATTTATTTTTTGGGGTGACTAATACATTGTCACCTTAGGTCAAAAGTAGAGTGCGTAATTTGTAGAAAGATATGTCATACCAACATCTCATTTATTTTTATTATTTTTATCCGATTTTCAGAATATTTTACTGTAGTCATGGAATCAAGCCTTTTATATATTTGACCACTGTAAAGAAGGCCCAAAATGGTGAAAACGGAGAGGATAAATTTTCATCTAGGGAACATAGTTGGTGAAATTCAGTTGAATCACAAGGATAATTGCAGAAGAGTTCAGTTATGTATTTGATATACAGTATGGGGCTTCATGGGACTTCTGGTGCTGAGCTGCGTGCACATATGTCAGTGAAGTCCACGTGACGTCAAAAGTAAATGGTTCTATATGAGCATTATGAGCATTTACTGTATAGAAAAACAAAAAATGCACAATTGTCGCTGTCTTCTATGTGTGTTTGTATACATTATTTTATGCAAAATATTTAACATGTATTTTGTTATGTTTTGTGACAATGTCTGAGATACATAACATAAATAACAAATTAAATTAATTTAAGTATTAATTGAATAAACCCAGACATAATAGCTGTTAATAACATTGTGTTGTTTTGCTCTCTAGTTTGTGACAGGAACATCCAGTATTCCCTACGAGGGTTTTGCCTCTCTACGGGGCAGTAATGGACCCCGCAGGTTCTGTGTGGAGAAGTGGGGCAAAATCACCTCATTACCCAGGTAGAATACTGCTTGTTCTTCATAAATGAATACAGGGTGAAACCCAACTGTCACACACAACTTTCAGATGTAGTTTTTATGAATGTATTACTGTATATATTATTACATCCAGTAACCTGATATTGTTTTTTAACATTTCTGTGTGTGTCTGCAGGGCTCACACTTGTTTTAACCGTCTGGACCTACCCCCTTACCCATCCTTCTCCATGCTGTATGAGAAGCTGGTCACAGCTGTGGAGGAAACTAGCACCTTTGGTCTGGAGTAGACACAAAATGGCAGACACAGTGTAATACTGGAAGTCATACACACAACCGCATTTGAACGAATAGAGTAGAAGAGAGAATAAACTTAGTGGACAACTCTTTTTTTACCCAGTTGCCACAAGCACTTTCTTTTCAAATATCTATTTTCATTCCACATTATTGGCGGATTTGATGAGCTGACAATTTTGGATAGTGAACAGTATGAACTCATGTCGTCTGTTTAATCTTCAGTTATCTTCAGTTCATGTTTTGGTTACTGGATTTTCAGCCCAAACTGCACGTGAAGACAGCAGCTCAAAGCCCCGAAACCTTCTCCGTAAGGAGCACCTCTGGACCTCTAAACTGTGTCATTTGTATTGGAGCTGCAGCATTGCAACTATAGAACATACAGATTTATGCCTCACGACAAACAAACATGGCACACACAAGTGTTTTCCCTTGGTTGTTTTGACCGCATGGGAAGATTATAGAGTCTAGACCAACTGATGTTTCACTGTGACACTGAAGTTAAGGTGGTGGAGACACTACTGTTGTGCCTGCAGAAACAGATCTGTACACGCATACCTATACAAAAGTACGTCATAAAAGTAATCTTAAAACACAAACATCAGTTTTCCATATCTAAATGTCAGAGTAAGCAGTAATCATTTCGTCAATGATCTATTCATGGACAACGTTGTTCTGCTTACCTTAATGGCAGAATGCACTGGTCAGGACTGTTACCTTCATTCTGTTAATATCCAAACTAATACAGAAACTAGTGCTAGTGCTATTATAGGCTATGAAAGGAATAACTACCACAGACTGTACCAAAGATTGCTTTTGGTACTTCAGATTGGCTCACATTGGCATAAAAATGCATTCAGTACTGACACAGAGTTTTTGTCTGTTAAATTGTCCCACCACGCATTTACCATAGCAAACAGACGCACCTCTTACATGAACATACCACAGTTATTATGACACACACAAGGTCAAACTCACTGATGTAAATTGCTTCCAACTACGGGGGTGAGGAATGTATCAAGTCAGTGAGTGAGACTGTTTGGCTCTTCGGCCAAGAGGACTACAGTACGTCACACTCTTTCGCAAAGAGGAAACAGCAACTCAGCAGATAAGATGTGAGAAATGTGGATGCAGATGACTTGCAGTTTATATCCTGACACTTGGCAGTCACGCTTGGCGGGAAAGGACCAGTGCCTCGCATCACTCTGGAGAAACTGTTTGAGCACTCTGTTGTGTTTTTGACCTGCTCCATGTGTTGAAAAATCACAACTTAACAAAGCGCAAGATTGGAAGCCCACTGGGGCCACTGGTCAAGTTCTAGATATGAACACAAGGGGGCAGCACAATGACATAAATGATAGCAGAAAGGGCCAGTCTCCATTATTGAATGACCGTAACACATGATGCTGTCATGAACAAGCACTTTTCCTGAGTGACTTGTGCATACTGTATATTATAACAAAATGATATATGTCCATGCCAGACAGTAGTTTTGTCTTGAAAGCATGTGGTGAACCTTTTCAGACCTTTTATTGATTTGGAATACCCTCTCTCTCTCTCTCTCTCTCTCTCTCTCTCTCTCTCTCTCTCTCTCTCTCTCTCTCTGTCTATTTCTTTCTCTCACACACCCACACATGTGGGGTGCATGCAAGATTACAATTATTGTACAGAATCTTAGACCAGTGGGGCTGGGTTAGTGCTAGTGAGCCCGGCAGGTGCTCTGTTGTGGAGAAAGCCTTCATATGTCAGCCCCGACTTCATATTGCATGCGGGATCTCCTCGGATACCTCTGTGAGCTGTGCCGAGTCCAAACTCCTTAATGGTGTTGTGTTATAGCTCAATATTGCATGCTGAAATAATGCAACACATTGTCCTTAGTACTTTTATGCATGAGGATATTGCTGTCTTGGAGAAGGGAATGTGCTGGAACCAGAATGTTATGTGGCGTGTGGCCTTATTATTACCTGTCACTGTCATACGTTGAGTGCTACGTTAATGCAAGTGTGGGGAATACTGTGTGGCTGGGAGGCAAATGGTCAATATAATAATAGTGCTGTATGTTACCTCTAAGACAGTGCAATGTGATTTGGCAGCATGCTCAAAAGTGTCAGTTGGTATTCTGTTGCTATGTGTCGGCCTATTTTAGTATTAGGTTGGGTTATTTACAGAGACAGAGTGAATCAATAGGGCTTCTTTTATCAAACGAAGGTACAGTGAGGGCATCTGTTTGTGCACCACATGTGCAGTCTTGTTCTTCTCCATCTTTGTATATAATTGTACATGTATGTATGTTCTGGTGTGTGAAGGAATATATATTTTGCACTGAATGTACCAAAGGTTTGGGGCTTGCATAGTAAACCATTAGGCCTACACTTAGTTTCAGTCTAACAACAAACGTGTCTCTTTGCAGCACACTGACATCACCACTTCTTGAAGGGCAACTTTGTAGCATGAGCAACAATCACCACTTCACATTAGGTTTGAGATAATTTGGCCAATAATGCATATCCCCTACTGAGGCTTTTTCTGCTGTGAGGTAACAGTCTAACAAGATGGACTGCTTGCTCCTCGCCATTCGAGGACAGACACACCATTCCCTTGTTTGATCCATTTGTGACAGGACTGAGCTTCCATGTTCAGAATGCCACTCTATGCAAAGCTCCTGTGTGTATGTCTCCATTTCACCCCAATGATTGTAATAAATTAACAAATAGCAAGTTTCGATTAATGAAATTCGAGTGGTCATTGTTGTTTTTAGAGTTTTGTAATATATATCATAAGTCTTAATGTAATTAGTTATATTTTCAGTTTTTATAACTTCCATACATTTGAGATGGTTAGCTTTAAAAATATAAAATAATTGCACTAGCCGGTTTATACAAATCATCCAAATTGTCAGGATAAAATCATTATCCCTCACAAAATGTTTTGCCTGCTAATCCCATGTATTGCAATACATAACAAATTATGTTTAGATCAATAAGTAAGGAAATAGTAATATTAGGTGGCTTTTGTAAATCTTATTAAAAATTGGCAGGTGCTATTATTTTTTTATATCAGGTATAATCGGAATGAGAGCGCATGCGCTACATTGTGACGTGTCAAGTGTCAAACGGAGGATGTGACCAACTGTCGACTTTGTAGTATGTTAACCGTAACTGGATTTGGACTTTGGATTGCTATCTCGCTGAACTCATAGTCGATTTTTAACATTAAATTACATTAATTTAGTTGAAGTACTCGGTTCAAATCACTTTACAACCTGTGACGTTGACATCGACTTA
This sequence comes from Forbesichthys papilliferus, assembly GCA_025399855.1. Taxonomy (NCBI): domain Eukaryota; kingdom Metazoa; phylum Chordata; class Actinopteri; order Percopsiformes; family Amblyopsidae; genus Forbesichthys; species Forbesichthys papilliferus. The sequence continues at coordinate 5,813 of JAODOY010068837.1, forward strand.
ATTTAGCCCGTCAAATCGCGGGGCTAACATTAGCATGCTAGCAGACTGGTTAGCCAACATTGACATGTAAAGTTATGGTGACGTTAGCTACTAATAGCGGCGGATTTTAAGAGGCGAGCTTTTTAGCAAGGTGGTCACATAGATAGCAGGCTGTGTGGAATACGGGAGGAGAAAGGATGATGTCTCGGAGACGGCTGGACAGTCGCAGCGGGCTTCTGGTGGAGACCCAGACGGTCATCAGCCCGGAGCCCCTGGAGAGTGTGTATGAAGTCACCGGCGAGCTGGGCAGGTAACACACACAGACAACACTTTATTTACATTACTTTATTTTGCATTATCTGGACGTAGATAAGAGGGAATTAACACTAGACATACTGTTAGGATGAATACAAATGCACATTAGATACACGGTTCTGTTATCTGCAGCTTGTCGCTCTGTTTTTAACGTCAAACGTATTTGTACAGAATCTAATCATATTTCAAGGAAAAACTCAAGAAACCGTTTAGGGAGATGTCCATAGAAACGTTATCAAGTCAGTGCATTCGATTTGGCATACTGTACCTTTACGCTATCTTAAATATATTTTCATATGTACTCTATTTTTGATATATTCTACAATGTACAAATGATGTCCTTTGCTTTCATGTAAAAAAGGAAGGAAATCGCTAAATGTTGAAAGAGGAAATTACCCAAACACACATATACGATTACACCTCAGCATGTGTTTACAAAACAGGAACTTAAAAAGTGTGATGTACAGTACTCAAGGTTGTGAATAGGGCTTGCAAATATAAAATGAACCTGAACTAGTCCACCATTATATGATTTGCCCTGTGAGCAGAACATCAAGCACAGCATTACAGTAACTAGCATTACTGTAGTGATGAAAAGACGGGACCAGTCTCAGAAACCAACAAACAAGACCACACCAAAACCAACCTTGGCAGTGACAATTTCAGCTTTATAGCCATAGAGTCACGCAGAACATTTCAGAAATGAAGTAGCATATGTTTTTACATGCTGTGTGTGTAATCATGTACAGTCAGAAATGAATCGGTAACCCTCTGTGTCCCTGGCAGGGGGAAGTTTGCCGTGGTCAAGCGCTGCGTGGAGAAGGCCACGGGGAAGGTGTTTGCTGCCAAATTCCTGCGGAAGCGGCGGCGCGGTCGCGACTGCCGGGCGGAGGTGGTGCATGAGATGGCCGTGCTAGAGATGGCCCGGAACAACCCGCGAGTGGTCAACCTGCACGCCGCCCATGAGACGGACCACGACATTGTGCTGGTGCTGGAATAGTGAGTTACTGCCCACTTGACTGGCTGAGATGGCTGTGTTTTATTTAGAGAGATACTGTCTTCCAATCAGTTCATGTGTCAATAGCTGAATAGGTCATACACCAGTCAACGCAAACAACATTCCTTTAGCATAATGACAGCTGTACATTTCACAACATACATGACCAACCTCTATATCATTGCTAAGAGCAGGAATGTCTGCAAAGTGAGTAGTTTTCTAGAGAGCTGGTCCAACAGCAGGGCAGCCTCCTATAACTTGTTTGAAAACATCTGCATGGGTGCAGCAAGAGCACTTTGTACTGCTTTTATTATAATGTGGCGTTATTTCTTCATATTACAGTGTGGGAAACTGAATAAGTCTTTCCCAGAATTGACCATATTCACATAACAGCCATGCGTCTTTGACATCATGCACTGGGTGGGAACCTCACCTGGAAGAGAGCAGATATCAGTGTTATAAAAATATAGTTACATTGAATATTTTTCAGATGATATGATTTACTTAAAGAATTCATTTTTGTTGGATATAGTTTTCTGATAATAAGAAGAGCAACCCCTATTTACCGCATCGTTCCCTTACACATCGAAACGCACTGTGAAGCAAAGCGTAATACTACGGCTTGGCTGATGTGAGCCATGTTTGCCACTTTGTTTGTGTTCCTATTTACGGAGCCAGGGCTGTGTAGAAGTATCATTATTGTTTCAACACACGCAGAGAACGGTAAGCTAGTGAAATGCAAGGAGATATTTGACAAAAAGTGTATTAGCTTGCAATAGCTGACTGTGCAGTGATTATTATTATGCAGATCTTGGTGGTAGTAGCAAATATTCAAACGAGAACTTTGAATATAATCATTACTAAACAACTCTAGGGTTAGGGAAGTTGGCACCCCATATGAGAAGAATTTCAATAAAAATGTTTGTTTGTGCAAAAAAAGGTTGTTTTTTGCAATAGTGTGATGTCCTCAGCACCCTATTAATGTTAATATGATTTTTAACATATCACATTTGTTTTGCATTATATGTGCAAGTGTGTGCAAACAAAACAAATATTTGTGCCTCATTATTATTATTATTATAAGCTTTGAGGTTTATTTTATGTAAACAGATGACGTCATAGACCTCTCATTTGTCTCATTCTGGAATGGGCCGAATCGCTCATAGGCTTAAACATGTAAATTTAAACATGTTATTTCTCTAAAGCGTTTTGCACACAAATGTTTATTTTGTGTGCACAAACGATGCACAAATAAATCAAAATACATTAATTCACATTCTTGTCATTTGGGGTGCCATCTTCATGAATGTCTATTATAGCCTACAACAGTTTAATAGATGGATATATGTAGTTACAAATGCAAACTAGTATACAATTACCACCTTGTAATACAGAGGAGTCATGCCAGCTTCCGCATGGGGATCTTTAAGCATGGTAATCTAATTTATGTTAGGGCTCCACCCATTAAATGCTAACTAAATTACCAGCAGATATGACAGACATACAGTATATTTCTATATATATCTTCTGAAAATGTACACTTCCCAATGGAGCTTGTCCAGACGTTGTTCACAAAGTGAATTTTAGGTCTGGTTCCACCACCGAGCTACTGAAAATGGCACGATGATGGCCTTGTTCTTCCGTGGCAGGCTTTTGCTTTGAATGTTAATTACCCTGACCCTCACTGATTTGTGTCAACAACACAGAAACTAGATGAGACAGATTGGGAATATTGGCACAAAAGTGTCTGAGGGTGAATTTCTTTTCTTTCAACCGCACCCTCAAAACATGTTGATTCGGAAGCCCAGCTCTCAAAAGAACAGGTGTCCTCCCTCTATCTGGTACACAGAGACGGTGTAATCCTCCACTGAGAACACACAGTTACCTTAATCACACGGTAGCATCTCATTTCCTGGATGAATACATTGCTCAGCTGCATATTCACATCAATAGCACAGGTTTGATCTGGGCCGGCGTTAGACGGTTTGCGGAGCTGCAGACTATCTGAGCCACCCCTGGTTCTGTCCCGGGTCAGAGGCCATCGCCCCCTGGCATGAGCAGGAGTGTGTTGTTAATAGACCTTGGGAGCTCTTTTATAGGCATTTTTTTTTAAATTAGAATTATGTATTAACCCAGTCTCCTTTTTATATCATCTCTCCATAAAGACCCCTAAATAAATACTACATCTACTGGTTGTATCCCAAGGTGTTAACTGTATACTGTAGATGCCTGTCTCAGTGTGTGTGTATTTGTGTTGTGTACAGTGCTGCAGGGGGAGAGATCTTTGACCACTGTGTGTCAGACGAGCTGCTGCCAGAGGTTCAGATCACCAGACTGATCAGACAAACCCTGGAAGGTGTTCACCATCTTCACCAGAGTAACCTGGTCCACCTGGACCTAAAGGTCTTCACTCTCAGATGCACACGCATGCAAATACATATATACAAAACACAGGCCCAGCACACTGCATGTAATTCATTGACGTTAGGCGCACCTGTTTTCATCCTTATAGTGTGCACACAACATTCAGGTGCATGTTCTATAGTTAGTTCTATTCTTAGTTCGCCAATTTTGAACACACCGCAGGGTTCAACAAATGTTTTAGCTGAAGGCCAATTTTCTAATAATGCTTTTAGTTTAATCTGGTTTAGTTGATGTTGATAAAGTGGCACATATGTGGGGCTTCTTTTCATTCTGGATAATGTTTTCTTCTTATTGTGTATTGTTTAGCCTCAGAACATTCTCCTGACCAGCCTGTGTCCTCTGGGAGACATTAAGATCGTGGACTTTGGCCTGGCACGTAGGCTGGGCGCAGTGGGAGAACTTAGAGAGATCCTTGGCACACCTGAGTATGTGGGTAAGATGCCATAATCATAGTCAAATGGTCAAAATCAAATGGCTTGGTGACATTACGGTACTTTGGTTTTTTCCATCTACCCAGCACACCAGTCACCTAGTTCACTATGCTTGAGTCACAAGTTCCTTCTGCATTGAGTTTGACAATGACTTGGCATGGGCTGCACATGCACACACAGCTATTTGAGCATCCTTCTTGTAAGGGCCATGTGAACATTATTATCTTACAAGATAATTAGTCAAGTAAAATCAAATGAATGTTGAGATAATGGTGGTCCATACGGCAATCAAGCCAGGAATGTAACTCCATGACAGCTAATCTCATGTTATTATTTACATTCATACCAGTGTTTGGGCTATCGCATATTAACATAGTGGATCATTATCACCCTTTTCACCCCATTAGCCCCAGAGATCCTGAATTATGAGCCAATCACAACGGCCTCTGATTTATGGTGAGTCCTTACAAGTCCTCTGCCAGTGGTCCTCAGTGTCGTTCCAAGATGATTAGAAGATTTTGAAATAACTGTCCTGTATTCCCGCTTGTTCCGTGTGTGTCAGGAGCGTGGGAGTCATCGCCTACATGCTGGTGACGGGCGAGTCCCCGTTTGCGGGGGACGACAAGCAGGAGACGTACCTGAACGTGTCCCAGGTCAACGTGGACTACAGCAAGGAGACCTTGTTCAGGGTGTCGGAGCTGTCTGTCGACTTCATCCGCAAGCTGCTGGTCAAAACGCCAGAGTGAGTCTGCTTGCTTTTTTTCTCTTCTATGTAGGTTCCTGTAAGCAGAATTACTGAGTTTAACGTTATTAATGTATTCAGGCTTCATTCATACATTGTAGCAGTAGATAAGATTAGAGAGAGAGTTATTAAACATAGAAATCAGTTTGTGTTTGCTATAAGAACTGTGGACTGACTATGCAGGCTGCTAGTGTGTTTACTACAGTATGTATGCATTGTGCCAGGCTTGGGCTGTGTAAGAGTAGTGTTCATTCCATCCCCCATCCACCATGGGTGCTGTTTCCCCCAGGGACCGCCCCAGCGCGGCAGACTGCCTGAGCCACCCGTGGCTGTGTCCCGGGCTGGAGCCCGTCACACCCCGCACCCCTCGGGAGAGGAGCAGCGGGGCCAAGTGGGCCGCGCCTCCGCCCGAAGACCCCGAAGACAAGGAGAACTTCCTGGACTCTCCGTACGGCCACGCCAAAAGGTTCCGCTTCGACGAGGAGGCACATGCCGCGTTAGACAGTGACTTGTGAGGGGCCTGCACAGGGTAGCCAAGCGCTTTTAACTTCTTTTATGAAAACACGCATGTCACCGCTGTCTGCCATCAGGAGCACTTAGATGTTGTTTGTACTTCACTCCATTGTTGACTACACAGAGCGACTGCTCAAGCCAAAGATAACCAGCTAATATTTGATGTTAATTTATCATTGTTGGAACACATGCAGGCTGCAGAACTGTATGTTCACCTAAAGTAAGTAATATGTTGTCATTGTCATCTGTCTTGGTTTTTGTCTTTTTCTAAGTACTGTGGTCTATTCCATGTTTGGCCCAATTTTGCCCTGTATTGTAAATGGCTACTAGTGCACCTCATGGGTAATCTATGCAATACTGCTCTTCTGAAACTAGGACAGCTATTTACTGTTTCTATGTCACACTTTGCCCACAGGCCAGAAATAATTTGCCACAGTCTCAGTCATCAGGCTTATGTTTAGGTCCAATACTGTAGCTACACGATTTAGTAGTGTCATACAGGACTGTACTAGGATTTACAACACTATGGACGTATAACATCATCATTTGCCACAAGAAAGAACCTTCACTAGAATAATTTGGGTTCCCGAAATCTGTTTAAATAAGTGAATGTGAATTTACACAAATTTAGCCACGACTATTTTTAATTGTATTTTAATGGTTTCCTCCCCTGTGTGTTTTTGTTATTTACAAATCAATATGATAGTGTAATTTATTTAGTTGCTATGACCGTGGTATTTCATGCCACAGGCTGTGGGTCATAATGTCTTGCTTCCTCTGACATCGCCTTGCTGTTTGATTAGTGATCTACTTCCTCTTCATGAAGAGAGCCAGCTGAGGACACATTTACACATGGTTACACGCGACCGTTTCACATTCCTCTTAATGCTGGTGCCTTTTCCTTCACACATCATTCACGCATTCCTAAAACCTACAGTAGCAAACCCCTAGAGACTTTACATACACACTGTTTTAAAACTACAACATGCATGTCAATTGTCAAATCTCCATACAGCACCATTCCAGAACTGTTTAATCTGTCACTTTGAAAACAAATAACTACTCAATCATCAATTTCAAATTATTTTCACCAATATTTTCTAGGTCTCTGTACTGAGGCTAATGTATTTATGCTACTGTATGTATTAAAATATATTGACATCCAGTATTTATGACACAGTTAAGTGAGCTGACAAGTCATGCTGGTGTCTGTGATATTACTATTTATCCCAGAAGGCCATTTGAAACTGTAACGGCTATAAAACAATGACTCATCCAGGCGCACCCATACTTATATAAATGTGCTTCCTGAAAATGCTCACAGCCTCTGCTAAATAGACGTATCAGAACACGGTTAGACATTGCTCACCTGTAAGCACACAGGTTTTTCTACAGACATGGGAAGCCTATATCTTAACTCCTCCCTTTTTATGTTGCTGGGAGACAAACGAGTTTGTTTGCAACAGTTATCTTCTAACTGTTCTCATTTGATCTGCATTTAAAGCGGTTATATTTTCTCTATGGCCTGGGTGCCTTTAAGCTATGTTCTCCATGGTAGACCAAGTCCTAGTGAAGAGTGGTACTGAAAGCACAATGGGCTGTGTGTCCTTCCATGTTTTCAATGGATTCCTCTTATTTAATCTCAGGGCAGATTGTCAGGCTGGTGTCTGTGGCTATTTATGTGGTGGGATCATGAGGTTGGTAATGGTTTGATGTTAATGCTGAGCTTGTGTCTCTTTAACAGTATATTGGGAGTTGCAAAGAAGCATGATAAATATAAATAGTATTCTAGTTAAAATAAACCCATGTTGAGCTCCATTAAGTATGTGTGGTTAAGGGAATAGTTGGTACTGGAAAGTTAAATGAGATGGATTTTGAAGTTTGCTCAGATTGTTTAAGTGTGTCAACACAGTATGCTAATGATTTGTTCAGAGTTGTATTGGTGAAAGGATTAAGGTTGGGATGGGTGTATTGTGAAATACCAGTATGGAAAGCTGTCGGGATGGATTTGTGAGAGGTTCTCGTGACGGGGTTTTAATCAGCAGTACAGTATACTGTGAAACATGATTTTTCACATTACATGGAAGATTGAGGCATCAACATTTTAACGAATTACAGCGTTTGAATTATTAAAAGATGGTATATTAAAATGTATTTATTAATGTTCCATTTTGATCAGTGCCAAACCAAATAAGAACAATGTATTTGTGTTTGCAACAGGTTAGTAGCACTGTCACCCGCTGGTACAGTGGCCTTTGTTCTTAGGCATGAGCTCATCTTTATGCTGTCATCCAGAAACTGGAGCACTGTGCTGCAAAAAATGTTTGCAACTAGTTTTAATCAAAATAAGTTAATCGAATTGGTTTTTTTTAAGTGTGGGGTCTGGTGAAGAACAGAAGGATTGGGTTATTTCACTGGTTTCTAAGCACTTGTTCTAAGACATTTAATAAAAAAAGTGCTTAATGAAACGAAAGAACTTAATTTTTGCTCACTTTCACCTGGAAAATGGAATTATGCTATACTGTATGTTAATGAGAGTGACTTAATATTAATGAATTACAGGGCTGTAACTCCTCATTTTATCGCAGGAAGACAACATGCTTGAATCCTAGTTGGACAAAGTGGTTGGCAGTTGGCCAGTAAACGTCACTTGAACTTGATTTTTTTGTTGTTTTTTTGTTGCTGACCTAATTGTTTGTTCAGCTGCCACTGGGTTTGCTTATCTGGACAAGCAGTGCCATCATCCTCAACATTTGGGACTGTCGCACGTGCTCACCATACTTTCCTGGCCCGCTTGTCCAGAATATTACTGAAGGAGAAATCTGAGTCCAACTCAAACAAGCACAAGCAAATGTTAGACAAATGTTTATTTTGCTATTTTAGTTTTTTTAATGAGCATTTACTTGAATTTAGGAAATTTACTTTAAAAATGACATTCCTATATTCATATAGACCACAGGCTAATATTTAGGCATTGCAATGCAACGCAGACCGAAAAGATTAAAGAATGTAGAATATCCTTTGTTTTGTTATTTATTGTTCTATATTTATTGTTATCTACTGTATGTCCATGCAGTACAATATTTAACACATTGGTTTCTTTCTGTAAATACACTGCCACCTGCTGTTTGCAATGACTGCAGACCAACTAAAAGTACATATTTAACCAGCATTAAAACCTAGCCTAGTTCATATTTAATACAAATTAACTTTACATGTTATTTCAAGTAAACATGTACACACACCACTATGCCTAAGTAAAAAATATGTACTTTATCCTTAATACCATCTTGATGGTTATTTTGTAAGGTACAGCATAACAGTGCAATGAAATAAAATGGTAGTCAAACAATTACAACCATTAAATATGAGCTCACAACAATTGGAACTATATAAATTGTCTTTTGTATGCAGACATAATAACTCATGTCATACTGTAGTTATGTGTGCTGAAATATATGCTTCATTAAATGAGTCAGATGCACTGCATGTGGAAACACCGTTAAATGAATGGGTCAGCCACATCTATTACTCATCAGAACGTACAACCCTTAAATGCATCTTCTCATACAAACCTTTGCAGTAGAATGGGTCATACTAAATAAATTGCTCATTAACATTCATTGTGACACTATAACAACGCTAACTGGAATGATGTCAAGTGCGCAGGCATTGGACAACACGTATTACAGTAGGATAATATCATTGGCTTGAATGTATTTGGAATAAAACTGAAATACATTTTAGCTGGCTGAGGACACATTCAATGAAATACTGAAAACAGGAAGAACGTTACATAATAAGCCACTTTTTGTTCAGTGTTACTTATGTAAACTTAAGATACAGGGTTTAAAATTGGAATAGGTAAGTAGTAACATTCTACTGTGTGCTTGTATATGTGTATGTATATAGACATACATACACATATACACAAACAATACATTTAGTTGATAAATAGCTCTACATAAAGCACAAGTCAGAAATGATTACAAATTATAAAATTAGGATGCAGCATATTGAAAGGAAATTGCTTTTGGTTTTTAATGTGCTGTACACGTGTACTCTATTATTGTAAGTGGCAAGTGCATTAGGCGTGTGAACATTGCACGTTATGTCACCTGTCTGTCTGTGAGTGGCACTAGGACAGTGTGCTGGGTCCTAATGCCCCAGTGTGCCTCAGAACTCCTGGATGACCCGGAAGTGGTTGGTGATGGACGGTGGCTCGTCCTCAAAGTGCAGCTGGTTTGTGACACGTGCGCCCAGCTCCTCCAGCGTCTTGACAAAGAGTGTGTGTTCGCGGCCCACCCAGGAACGCATGGGGTCACACACCTCGTAGGGCGTGACGTGGGCGTGGACCTCTATGCCGCTGGTGGCCAGCTCTCCCAGCGCCTGCCGCTCGGTCACCCAGGTGTGGCTGCCCCCAGGGTGGCCCCCGTCCAGCCAGTAGAGGGCAGCCATGCTCTCCACCAAGGCCCACAGTTCCGGGTGTGCCCGGGCCCCCGCTAGCTCGTGCACCACCTGGTTGAGGACCACGCAGCCTTTGCTGAAACCCACCAGCGTCAGCCTAAACCCCGGGGGGAGAGGGGCGGTGCCTGCTGGTGGGATGGGGTGGGCCAGGTGGGCTCGCTGCATGCCGTTGCTCAGCAGGGACCTGCAATCAGAAATAATAAGGAAGAACACACATTATTTCTGATAGAGATGATGATGAAATGATTAAGTCTTAATATGGGATCCTATTAGACTGAAACCTTTGGCACTAAGTAAGGAAAACAATGGTTGATTTGCATTGCATTGTTTGAACACTGCCTCACTCTTTATTCCACTGGGTACCGTTGTGCAGAGTTAAGATCGGGTCTCTCTACACAATTACAGTATTGTGCCACGCAAATTTCACCTATAGTTCTATTATAGGTAAGTAATTTACAGTTGCAAGAAAAAGTATGTGAACCCCTTGGGATTACGTGGAGTTTTGCATGAACTCTGAACTTCATCTAAGTCATCTAACATGTAAACATTCACAGTGCAGGGAGGAAAAAGTATGTGAACCTTTGGACTTAAAAACTGGTTGACCCTCCTTTGGCAGCAATAACTTCAACCAAACGTTTCCTGTAGTTGCAGATTAGACCTGCACAACGATCTGGAGTAATTTTGGACCACTCCTCTTTACAAAACTGTTTCAGTGTAGCAATATTCTTGGG
>JAODOY010068848.1:0-16409 GCA_025399855.1 Forbesichthys papilliferus
GGGGGGGGGCGCCCCCAAGTGTCGAATGCTCTTTTTACAGGCCTATTAATCCCTCTGTTCACAATTTCACGCACAGCATGTGCTGTGGAGTTATTTTCACAACCGTTCACCACTAAGTCCTGTTCATCCTGAAACTGAACACCTCTCTCTCTCTCCCCCTCTCTCTCCCCCTCTCTCTCTCTACATCCTCAATATAATAGAATATATTTATTGTCATTATACTTATAATTTACATAACACAATGAAGTGCAATCCATGATCTGTGCCAGAGCGGATAATAAAATATAATATATCAATAGCATAAATATATCAGTTAAAACACATAAAAACCCACTCAGGCTTGTAAGTGACATGTAAGCTGCAGGACAGACGAGCTTATCTTTTATATCCCCCCCATCAAAGCGACTGGGGGCCTTGCATCCGCTGTGTGAGCTAGCATCTCTGTACAGCAGGAGAGGAGAGGAGGTGACCGGAGCAAGACAAGGAGGGTGTGTGTGCGCGTGCACGTGTGTGCATGATTGTATGTGTGTGTGTGTGCGGGAGCGGTGGATATTTGTTGCCGTAGACACACAGGCGGCAGTCACATTTTTCTGATCACGTCTTCACTGTCTCCTCTGACCACAACACGCGCACGCGCACGCACACACGCACGCACACGCACACGCACACACGCACACACATGCATACGCATAACTGGGGACAGGATGGTCTAGTGGTCTGGGTGTTGGGCTACCAGCCGGAAGGTTGTGGGTTCAAACCCCAGTTGTTGACCTACCTGCAAGCATCCTTGAGCAAGATGCTTAACCCCTTACTGCTCCTGGTGGTTGGTCGCACCTTGCATGGCAGCGATCACCATCGGTGTATAAATGTCAGGCAAAATACTGTAAAGCGCTTTGGATAAAAGCGCTATATAAATGAGCCCATTTACCATTTACGCACACGCATACACACACACACACACCACTGGCAGCAGTTAGGTTCTGCTTGACCCTGTAAAGATCTAATGTATGGGACCAGGTCTAATGTACCGTGCCAAAAGGAATTTCTCTATTTTGGATGATGTAATGTCTTTCAGTTCATGTTGCAAACACTTATGTTAGATATTTAAGTTTGTCCTGGTTGGACAAACTCGTAAAGAAAACAATATCCACATGAACATAACCCACCCATATGGTTCAGTAGAGGTGCTGGTATAATGCATCCTCACAATTACTGTGTTACATACATGTGAACGCAATATATGATTAACCTTAACTGTCTACAGTAGAATAATTAGTGTAGAACAAAGCGTGTCTACCGGAAACATGCAGCGCAAGACAAGTGGAAATAAAAACATAGTAGGGTTTTCTTAAAGGTAGAGTCTGCAATTTTTTTGTAAAATTCTGCAAATGTCTTCTTCTTAAGATCTGCTAACTGTCTGTTCTGTGTGTGCGATTAAAAGATGTTCCAGTGTCTCTACATAGCGCAGGCTGTGTAGCAATACCTTTAATATAGATATACAGTATACACAGGACACCCCAGCCGTACAAATTATATTAAAACAAATTGAATTATTGAGTCAAAACATTTTCCGAGCTAATTAAAAATGTCATGGTGGAATATTTTACCACTAGCTGGAGTGAGTTTGTGTGTGTGTGTGTGTGTGTGTGTGCGTGTTTGCGCCAATACGCTTTGTTATGTCTTCTGCGATTGTTTGTGTGTTTGTAACGTTCAACAATTACTGAGCAATTACTGTGAAAATATGTTTTCCAAGCCCATATTCTGCCCAGATCACAGAGGCGTGATTGCTTTCTATCTAAAAGTGCTTTTCTGACCGCGCCTTATGAATACCGATGCAGACACAACGCTGGCATCTATGGCTGCATGGGGACACTACAGACCTCTGCAGTACGAGAGCACTCCACTCGTAAGGAATATTCCATCTCAAATGTATTCCTTTGGTTGCCTTAGTTAATTCACTGAAACTACCACTATCAGAGTATGTCATTTTTAATTATGTCACAGAAACATCTGATCGGGGACAGCCCCTGCAACTACCCTATAGGTACATTATAGGTATATGTCGATATACCTGGCAACTACCCAAGCTACTCGAGGCTTGTCGATCAAAACAAAATCACCTCTCCCTTCAAAGCCATAGGGTGCTCCCTCAGAAGCTCTGCCAACCACACTCTGAAAGGCAGGTAGCAGACCAATAAGTCAAGGTTTTCCCCTTGGTTCAATTCAATACCGTAAAACATATTGACGTATTTAGGTATTCATAAAAATGGTTACGGAAATGCACAGACAGAATGAAAGAGACAAGCCATTCTAGGGTATGTCGTTGCCTAGACAACTCACACCAGGCAGTTATATCGCTATGGCCATATCTCCACACGTTGAGCGTGACGGTGATACGTTAGTGCAAGCGCTCTCGGAAGCCAGTCTGTGGTTTGCAGGACTGGAGCCACACTAAGGGCTCTAAGCCATCTGTCTGCTCTCAAGACCACCATGGCTCTGTGTGTGTGTGTGTGTGTGTGTGTGTGCGTGCAACAGTATTGTGAGGGCGTTGTGTGTTTAACAAGATAATGGAGCACAAAGAAGAAGACATCATGTCTTAATGTGACCCCTGTCCTCATCGGGGACCCCTTCCCACCACCTCCCCTCCAAGCAGACCCTCTGTCCCGGGGAAGCAGATTGCTACCCACTCCCCCCCCCCCACACACACACACACACACACACACACACACACCACGTCCTTCTTTAACATACAAATTGCCTGTTTTGTGTAGCTGAATTGGAGATTAATTGCGTGCACCATTTGGCGCTGCTCGCTCACTGATCTCGGCCGGCAACAACCCCCCAACCTCTCTTTCTCTGCGTGTCGGTGATTAAGGTAAGAGATTAGCGGTGTCGGAGATTTACTCCATGCACACTGGTGTCTTTGTGCTGCTGTGGAGAGCCCGTCTGGGTTACATGTTAACGGGGCTGCAGCAGGTGGTCCCTACGTCCCTCCGTGAATGACCGCACATGCTGACTAACACCTCTTCAACACAATCTGTCCCCGACACCTCTGTTGTCATGCCCGCATAGAGCCTGCAGTCGTTTTGGCTTTGATTTCTGGTAATGGGTCACTTTCTTTATTCATAATCTGATAGTGCAACACTACTAGCCTGTAACCTATAGTCTCAGCCTCTTCATCAGCACTACATCACCTTGGCAACTCTGTGCTGAACGTCTGATACATAGACCCTAGTCTCAGCCTCTTCTGTCCATCAGCACTACGTCACATAAGCAACTCTGTGCTGAACGTCTGATACATAGACCCTAGTCTCAGCCTCTTCTGTCCATCAGCACTACGTCACCTAGGCAACTCTGTGCTGAACGTCTGATACATAAACCCTAGTCTCAGCGTAGAATTAACTGATTTGTTTTTCAACACGTACAACGGGAGAATGGTAAACTAGCCAAATTCTAAGAGATATTTGTTGAATTTGACAAAACGTGTATTAGCTAAGATTTAGCTTGCAATAGCTGACTTTACCTTTAAGTCAAGCAGCTGTTAAGCTGTGCAGCACTTAGAAGATCTATCCAAAGCAATTTACATAGAGTACACAGGGAGAAGGAGGAGGTATTGAGTTTACGCATCTTGATTGGGTGTACATCATGGTATAGGCAACGTGGTATACTGTAGGGTTTAATTCACAAGCTTGGGGCTTGAATCCACAACCTTTACATTTTGGCTGGGAGCCTGGGAGTCGACCATTCTATATCCACTAGAGACTAGACCATCACAAGCACTGGATGGGAATAATTTAGCATAAGCTCCCCATGTGCTGTTCATCACACATGCAACAAATTGAATTGGAAGTGAAGAGTGCCACCTATTGTATATGTGTGTTTTGGAGTTTGTCCTTATTCCGGGGGCAGGGGGTCACAATAAATGTGACTTGGTTTTCAAGAGCTTCAGAATTAGAATTAGAAATGATGATCATGAGCTCTGGGGTTGTTTACTGTACTTTGGCCTGGTCATGTGTCCTGACCCCCTGTGAGCCCGCAGTAGGTGGAATGCGAAGGTGGGAGCCGTCCTTCAGCAGCGCAAACAGCCCAACCGCAAGTCAATTAAGGCTCTGAGCAGAGTCCTTCCAGATGCGGGCCCATCTGCACTGTACTGGGGGCAGGGCCGCATGAAAAGCACAAGCAGGAGGACGAGTAGAGGGGAGTGGTGAAGCTCCCAGCTTCATGTCTGCTGAGAGGAGCTCCCTGCACTGCAGGCACACAGCTCATTACCAGCTGCGTGCACACGTCTGGGAAGTGCACGCACACACACACACGCACGCACACACACACACGCGCACGCTTGCACACACATGCACACACACCCACACACACACTCACACACTCAAATACTAACATTATTTTGTCCCCCACACAAAGCCCAGCACTGGCCCCTGGGTGCCCCCGGCCTCATCCCAACACTGGAAATAGTTGTTTTACCTGCAGTAAAGCGCGTCAGGGAACCAATAAAACAGTTAAACATCCACTAGTCAAATGACCGGTGCATTAGGGCCCAGTGCTAGCGCGCGGCACTCCGCTAACCTGCTAGCATGCTAACACCTCTATTAGTGCGTGCTAACCACAGTGTTCAGGCCAGGAAGTGTGTAAATAGCTTTTAAATTATAGTCGGAATGTGCTGCACGGTGATTTCTATTGACACGTTATGTGAAACATTTTGGGGGCCTGCAGGCATTTCCCCTACACACCCATTACTGATTTACCTCCTGAACATGAAGGCAGTCAGGCAAATGGGTTTAGCTGCAGTGAGCAGAGCCCAGTAATGTTGTTGTCAATGCAATAATAAACAACTAGAGTTACAGTGTTTTTCCAGTCACTAACATCCACTTGTCCAATCTGTAGTCACATTTTCAAAACTCTAAACACAATTCGCTCAACATCCTTCAGTTCATGACCATACCATTAACGCAGTTCATGTTGTTTCCACACAATATGCAGTTAATTAAAGCATTTCTAAAGTGCTAATATTTTTTATACACACAAGCTTACCCAAAATAACGTATTTCTTGTCTTATTTACAAATGCTTGCACACAACATGCCAGAAATGAAGACCTAATGTTCATAACCATAAATATTGTAACGCCTACTTCTGCAACAGCAGCAGCTCAAAATCTATATTGAAACAGCTGATAAGCATTCCTGATATCATTAAAACATTGATAAATATCTTGATTTATTGTAGTTTCTGTAAAATATATCATCCACAGCTAAGTCTAATCTTCAGAGAAATAACCAGGTTATAATACTTTCAGTTACAAAACACAAAGCAGTAAAAAAGATTGAGTTTATGTAGTGTGAATAGAATTGTTTTACAAAAGAAGAACAAAAAAAAGATTTCACATTGCCTATTGTATGCATAATTAAAATGGTGTAGACACATTTATGATTGCCGTGACAGCAACGGGTGTGAGTGTGTGTGTGTGTGTGTGTGTGTGTGTGGTGGGTGGGATGGGTTCACCTGCACAAACAGTCATTGGACTTCCAGTGGCGTCTGTGACCTGCCGACCTCTAAAAACACACTTACACACACCTATAGTACATAGTTGCATACACAGAGAGAGAGAGAGATGCACACACAACCAATATGCATTCATGCATGTTAACACAAGGTAATCAAAATATATTTTACAGTGGAAAGAGTGAAAGGTGGAGCTTATGCTGGTTATTGGTCCAGAGATTGCTTCACTGCTGTGTCTATACTGTAGGCTTGTGAGACCATCCTGATCTTTTTGAGCTACAATTTGATTTCGCTGCGAGAATCCGGCTGGAACCTTTCAATTCTAAAGCCTAGCCTTTGTGAAAAAGGTAGTGCATTTTACACGTCCTTACTAGACTACTACTTTTATCTCTAAAACGTGTGTGTAGGGAGGTGGGGGGGGGGAACTGGCTCTCTGCATAACTTGGAGGGCATGTGATACATTACAACACAAACATACACAAACCCCTTTACACCTGTTAACAATAATAATCCTCCACATTAACAGGCGTTTACGCTGCAGCATTTGAAGTGCTTTGGTCGTTTGAGTTGTGAGAGGAATTTGTGTCACATAAGAAGTTTAAAGTGGCTAAGATCAGATATACATTGTCTAGAATGGTGCCCACTAGTGATTCACAATCTACACTCTAGGGGTGGGCGATACTGCAAAATTTGGTTTCGATACGATACCAAGAAATATAGGGCCAGATTTGTCGATATCGATACCAATACCAATACCAAAACCTAGGAACGTTATTAAGATGTTTTCTACTCTAATGAAATGGGTACAACAAGAGCCATGTAAAGAGAGAGTTTCTTCATTTCCGTTCACTATGGACCGTGCACTTAGTTGGCGGAACTCTGTTCTTTCCATGGCTCTGGGTACAACGCAGAACAGATTAACTGAATCGTGGGATCTACACATTTTTTGATCGATCCGCCCAGCCCAACTAGGCTCCAGTGTCTCGAAAAACAACACAAAAAAAGTATTATAAATGGTGTTAGGTTTAAATTATTTTCAGTTAAGTTTAAATGTTTTCTTTCTTTCTTTATTTATTTTATTATTTATGTTTCTATTTCAATGTAGTTTTTATTTATTTTTAATCGTGGGGAAAACACAACTTCTACACTGAGAGCATTCTTTTTTTTTTTTTTTTTTTGCACTGAGAGCATTCTAAGCATGCGAAGGGCATAACTAATTCTGTTATTTCAATTGTTTGAACTTTTGTTCCCGTTTTAGTGTCTGTTTTCGTTTACAATTATAACCTTGGTATAGTCTTTTATGGTTAAGATTTATATTTATATTCATCAATACCATACTCTCTTCTCTCTTTCACAATGACATCATCAGGGCCGTCAGCCGGCTCAACTTGACTCAGACGGCCCTCATGTCCCTCTCCGTCAACCCGAGAGCGTGCACTAATGAGCCACATCCAGGATCGTTAGTCAGACGTGAATTCACAAGACGAGCAAAGCCGGTGTAATCTTATCTAGTATTACATGAAGAACGCTTACCCGGCAACATGAGACCTGCTAATATTTTACTGATATTGTGTCCGTACAGTGTGGCCCCATCTCCGCCATGGCAACAACAGAGCAGCAATCATGTGTAATGCATATCCTGCTGTCATTCCACTGGACTTGGATCAGAGCATTGCATATTTTCTGGGAAATGTCCATTTCCATATGTGGCACAGCCCCTCTTGTGTTATTAAGCCTGTTATTGTTGCTTCTCCCCGCAGGAGATAAATCACTGAGCATGTAAATGTGATATTTTCCTCCACATTTGACACTTGAGCCGGTGTGATTCATGTCAAGAGAGGTCTGCGGGTCCATACACCCCCCGCTTTACTTGGCAGAGTGACTGGTCAGCTGTTAGGGACCCCCCTCCCCCTCCCCACGGGCGGAGTCCGTCAGGTGGGGTGTCGGACGCGACAGATTCACCCTGAGGAAAAAGACTATCCTCTCTTGCACTGTTTGACTTGCTACCACCTCTGTCTACCTCTCCATCTACCTAATTACGCACACACACGCACGCACACACACACACACAGCGGCACAGTGGGAAGAGCAAGGTGACAGGTGATCGAGAAGTCGCTGGTTCGAATCCCACTGCCTCCTGACAAAGTATCGATGTCCCTGCAGCAAGACGCCTGACCCTAACTGCTCCCCCGGTGGTTGAATGGCGCCTTGCAATGCTGATGCCACGATCAGTGTGAATGGGTGAATGAGAGGCTCCACAGCGCTTTGGGTGCCTGACCGTTAGAAAAGCGCTCTGTAAATACAGTGCGTTTACCCTGTAGTGCGCACACTACAATGTGTCTGTGTGCTGTGACGCATCGGAATCAACTGTTGAGGTATTTCGACTGTTAAAATAGAAGCTGATCGATCATTCATGCTCTCACTCAAGAATTAAACCATATGCTGCTCATGCACACACGTGCACGCCCTTCCAACTCCCAGACTAGCCCGTGGCTCTGCCCTGCCCGAGACAGTGACCCAGACACATCTATCTAATTTTGGGCCTCGCTCCAAATGTATTGATCACGGCCCCTCTGCTCCTATTCTCAGCCCTGGCCTCGCTATTGGTCGCTTTTGACAACCCCCCTCTCCTTCTTCCCCCCCCGTTCCACCCCATCCCCGCACACATACAAACACACGCACACACACACACACACACACTCACACACACTCACACGCCAGGAATTGGAAGGTTTCTGATGGATTGTTGTCCTGGTATCTGAGGAATGGGTTTCCAGTTTGCTGTTACTGATCCTGGTGTCACTGTGTGTGTGTGAGTGTGTGCATGTGTGTGTGCTTGTGTGTGCATGTGTGTGTGTGTGTGTGTGTGTGTGCCTGTGTGGTAGTTTACGCCTGCTATGGGCCAGGCGGGGCGTAGCACGCCTCGGGGTGAGCAGATTGACACGTGTGGTGTGGTCGGGCCGAGAGAGTCGCTCTTAAATTAACGTTGCTATTCTGAGAGACGGGCTCGTGTTCCGACCCAGACTGGAAGGCTCGCTGCTGCCATTAGTCAGTGTGACAGTGACGGACACGTGCACGCACGCACACATGTACACACATACACGAATGCAGGCAATGTATAGGTGCACGTGTAAATTGCATCACACACAAGGATGTGTAGATGTAAACACACAACACAATATATGCATGCATGCATAAACACATCAGCTCATCCACATGTGTGTGTGCATTCACACACACGTACGCATGTGCACGTAAGTGCACGAGCACACACACACACAGCCGTACGTGCTGTCAGAGTGCTAAGTTGATACCTGTCGTGGGGTGAATCCACCTAGCAGATCAGATACACTGACCCCAGACCAGCTTGTGTGTCTGGACCTATCAGAATCACTGCGCTCATTACAGCCAGTTATTTACGTTCCTCCTTCGCTGGCCGGGCGGTGGCGGAGAAGTTGCTTGTGTGTGTGTGTGTGTGTGTGTGTGTGTGTGTGTGTGTGTGTGGGGACGGGGGGGGATATGTAGGTCGGCAGACGTGCGAGCGAAGCTTCTTGTCACTATTAAACTGTCACACACGTTTTATTGCCGGCATTCCCCCACGAGGAACATTTCCACACATCTTAAATTCCACAAGACTAAAACCACCAGGGGATATGTCTCGTCTTTCCACCCCCCCCCCACCCTCTCTCTCTCTCTCTCTCTGTCTGTCTGTCTGTCTGTCTGTGTGTCTGTGTGTCTGCTTTTTATTTTTCATAACATCCAGCATGTACATTTTATTGTGTTCTCCAACGTCTTGAGTCATGACCCCCCACATTGATGCCCTAGAGATGTAGTGGCCACTTGTCCTTTCGTCCATTATGTTGGTCACAACAGTTGCCTAGGGATTCTTGATTGGTTGGTTTCCACTTGCCAGTAAAGAACATGAGATGAGCCAAAGGAAATTGACATTTACATTTAAAGCGTTGGGCTTTTATCCAGAGCGACTTACATGAAATTAAGGGAGGGTTTGGTGCATTTTTCTGTTTCACACTTTTACAATTGATTAAGATATAATATATAAAATAAAATATATGTATTAACACTAAAAGTATTAGAGCATGGAGCATGAAGCTGTGTGTCGAAAGGTTACTCCGATCAGATACATGTCTCCTCCATCCTTCCTTTAAAATACATACATTGTACCTGTCGAGGGCACATATAAACAGAAATGACAAGAAAACATAATAAATAATATAATAAATATAATAAAACAAATAAATAATCATCCATGAAATTAAAAATAAAGTTTCTCCGACCCAATCAAAGATTAAATGGCTCTTACAAGAGATATTAACAACTTCTTGTTGATGTCTAAATGATCTATAGTTACACATCATACACTGTATAAAAACAAAAGCCATTTTGTTAAAAAATACTTTTGTTATATAAAAAATATTTTTCATAATCAAATTTAAATAAAGCAAAAATTAAAAATTCCAAATTAAGTCATAGTCTTCAAATCATTTTTTAACCCTCCCCAAAATACTCTAAATGCTATAGATTCGACCCTGCTTAGACAATGACTGTATAAGAGCAAATAGACACACTGTACATGGATACATGAATGGATGGATGTGTGTGTGTGTGTGTGTGTAGTTTGTTCCGGCGTGCTGGGTGGGCAAACCTCGTCACGGATTTTAACGAATAATCTCCCAGATGAGTCGTAGCTTTGTTCCTCTTCAAAGAAGGCTTGAAGGGAAGTAGCAGTCTCATGTTTTACTGCTGGACTTAACCTCCCAGTCGCTCCACCAGAAACCAGTAACACAAACCATTTAAACCAGTGTCAGCTCGGGAGCTCAGCTTTTCCTTTGTTTTTCAGCCCTTGATGTTACTGTGTGTGTGTGTGTGTGTGCGTGTGTGTGCACGTGGGTGCGTGCGCTTGTGTGTGCGTGTGCACGTGGGTGCGTGCGTGTGTGGGTGTGTGTGTGTAACACACATGGACACTCAAGAGTGCATGAATAAATAGGATGTGGGTGAAATCTCACTCTCTCTCTTGCGCTCTATCTCTCTCTGGCTTTCTCTCTATCTCTCTCCCAACCTCTCTGGGTCAAAGGTCAGACACACCAAGGCCAGGACAGACGCTCACACTGGACAAACATGCTCCTATCCTTTTAACCTTTGACACTTGACCTCTTCTAGTGACCACTGCAAACCCCCCCCTCCCCTTCCAAACAAAGATGGAGGCTTGGGCAGGGAGCGGGGGAGGGGCACGAGACCAGTTTTAAGGTTGACAGGTGACAGATTAATTTGTGTTTATGCTTTCAGTGCAACTCGCTTGATAGGGCGGCATAGGCAGAGCGGAGTGACAGGCAGAGCGGGGGTGTCCCTGAGAAAGACGCCCAACCTTAACTGCTCCCCCGGTGGTTGGATGGTGCCTTGCATGGCTGACATCACCGTCTGTGTACGAATGTGTGTGTCTGTGTGTGAAGTCAATCATGTACAGTGCTCTGAGCAGCAGTTATAGCAGAGACACTACTTTATATAAAGGAGACCAGAGCCATGTAAAGGGAGCGTTACGTCATCTCTGTCCACTCCAATGGACCATTTGTTCATGGCAACGGATCCTCAAAATAGTTCCTAGACTAAATGCTAAAAAAACACTATAAATTCTACTTTAAATGTTATGTTATTTCCATGAGCGGAGGAGACATGCTACTTAGAGAATTTTGAATGGAGCTCGAATTTTACCACGGAAAAATGGCAGTTGCAGGAAAATATCGAATTAATACAACATGATCCAAACGAGCCAATCGTCTGCTTTGAAAGTGCCAAACATTCCTATTTAACCAATCATGTGGTTGCATTGATGTACGCACCTCCACCTTATTCCTGAGCGACCTACTGTATGCCATAGTAACCTTCACTGTTTTTCACTTCCGCTCGATGCTCAGAGAGAAACGATAAACTCAGGTTTATTTTGTGTTAAAAAATATATTGCAAAAAAAAAAAAAACTTAAATTAATGTACTACCACTGCTAATATAGGCTAATAGTTGCTAACTCGAATAAACAAACAATATTAATGCGCTATGAATCATGGGAAATATCTCCGATCAGGTAAAAGGTGGATACTGTCTTTCTAAATGAGCAAGGTTAAATGCCAGAGTTTTAAATGGACTACACTTGCCTAGAAAGCCTAGAAGGACTTTGGTTATAGTTTAGAAAAGCGCTGTATAAAATGCAGGCCGTTTGGTGAGCTGGACACATTCGACACATTGATGTTGTACAACCACAGGAGCCAACACATGTCAAGCCACTCTGTGATTGAGCGTGGCGTCTCATTAAGAGCTCAGTCTGGCAAGATAACATAATAATTATCACCCAGCGACACACACAGAAGTACTACTGTCTGATCAGACATTACATCGTGTCAAATGGAAATGATGGCATTATAATGAATGAGGGGGAAATGCTTTAGTTGACTTTGAGATTTTAATTACAATAAAATTGTTTTCAGACAGACACACACACACACACACACACACAAACACTATCCCTGATTCAGGAACAAGCAGGATAGGGATTACCAATAACTCCTGTGCTGGATTTCAGTATGTTGTTGAAATGACAGGTGTTACTCAAACAAAGAGCTCTTTGAGATACTGGAGTGTGTGTGTGTGTGTGTGTGCGCGTGCGTGCGTGCGTGTGTGTGCACGTGTATTGGACATGGACAATAGATTAACGTAATAATAAACTAACACACAACATATGTAGTGTTTTAGCTACTTGAGAGATGAGAAAGTTAGAGCAGTTTGACAGTTGAATGCATGAATAAATTAATGCAGATACATTTTTATAGAACTAAAGCTATAACAAAAAGCTGCACTGTTGTGATGTGCAGATATCTGTTTAAAGAGAGTATAGGTCGCAGGTAAAGCTCTCTGGCCTGCTCTAGCTTACCAGATGTTCTTCAACAGCATTGAACAAATTAATGGTCAGGGTGGGCAGTAATGTTGGTCTTATGTGTGTCTTGTTTAGATGTTATAGTGTGCACATATACTGCATGTAGTGTTGGTGATGCCTGGAGGCTTGTGCAAACTGGGACAGCAAATATAGGTACAATACGCGTCACACATGCGCACATACACTTGTGTGTGTGTGTGTGTGCTGTTTGCCAGGGGATTGTATGCAAGGCTGTGTGCAGGGTAAATATGTAAACATGTCCATGTGTTGGTTGGGGTCAAGCTGGTCCTACTTACAATTCACTGCTACACACACACACACGCACACACACACACACTCACAGAGCTATCATACACATATATACTAAATACATTCAGATCTGGGAATCTCTAAGGTGTGTGTGTGTGTGTTTGGAGGGGGACATATGTGAATTATGGGTAAGACATGCTCGAACCCACACCCCATGAGTGAGACTACCTGTGGCGCAGGTGCGTGTGTGTGTGTATGTGTATGTGTGTGTGTATATGTGTGTGTGCGTGTGTGTGTGTGCACCACGGTACATCTTTGCTTCATGGCTGACAAAGCATTGCGCTGAATCCCAGCATCATGACTGATCTATGCTCTCCAGCTGTTTCAACAGCCACCTAGTGCTCATGTGAGAGAGGGAGGGAGAGAGAGAGAGGGTGAGATAGAGAGAGAGAGAGAGAGAGAGGGGAGGGGGAGAGAGAGAGAGGAGGGGGAGAGAGAGAGGGAGGATTTGTGCAAATGGATGGATAGAGGAAAGCACCCACGTCAGCCTAAGCAAGATATCTGCATTCCGCCTACCATCCAAGGCATTACAGTTACAGCTGAGAGAGGTCATTGTGATCGCTGCCATCGAGCGGCTCGCTGCTCAGAGTGCTCGCCAGTCGGTCACGCGCCCGGTGATCCCATTAGCTCGCCAGTCAATGGGCGGACACCTTAATATATTTAACAGGCCAATTACTGCATGCCTCACATCCTAATGTGATACACACCTAATATCATTAGCATTATTAATGTTAGTGTTAATATTATTATGGATTGTTAGAGAGGCGTTTTGTGAAGGGTTGGAGATTGAGAATGAACACACGCACGCGCACGCACACACACAGACAGACACACACACAGACAGACACAGACAGACATACACACACAGACACACACACACACACACACACACAGACACACACACACACACACAGACACAGACATACACACGCACACACACTATCACAGCCCTGCTTGGGTTTTAGCAGGCCTATTGTCCTTTGTGGCTGTCAAGAGCCTAATTAGGCTGATGAAGTGCACCTGGGCATGCCTATTATATAGGTGTGTTCCAGCACCCTGTCAGTGTGACTCCCCTGGTACCATACGTTCTGTTTGTTGGTTGGTTTTGGGTTCTTAGTTTGGTCGGCATGCAACACGCACCACATATATTCAGTACATACACCTACAGACTATCACACCAAATTCTGGGATACTCTGTTTGTTAGTTAAGAGTTTGGTGTGTTTGGGTTTGTTTGGTTTACGGCCTATGAGCCAGGCCGTAACACACAGACGCACACAGACATACACACACGCACACACACGCAGACACACACATACACACACAGACGCACATGCAGACACACACAGACACCACACACACAGACCCCCCCCACCTCAGCAGAGAGGGCGTTAATCACATTTCTAATGATAACACTTCACATTCCCTCATAAAAACGCCAAGTGATCCTCTTAAAACGGCCCGCATCTTACAGCAATTACCCCCCCACACACACACACACACACACACACACACACACACCTGAGTTTACGTTCAATGTCAAACACTATATTTTATTGGATATATGGATATAATTACTATTGTCTTAAGTTCTAATTCCCAATGTTGTTTGTGAGAATTATTAAAAAACACACGCGACGCGATAGAGAGGCAATGATAAATAGGCACAATATATTTTCCGTGACTCTCGTCTTGTCAGATTTCCCTGTTGGCTGGAGTCGTCGGTCTCGTCGGGAAAGTGAATGATCTTGGAGTGTTTAGTGAAGCAAAGTCTTCTGAAAACATGGTCACGTTTTTCAGCATTATCCACGTTAACTGTTTAAAGGCCTGTGTTTCCTTTGAAGAGCTGGGGTCTTTGTCTGCTCAGCCAAGCTGTTTAATATTCCCCCAGGCTCAGTGCCGTTAGCTGCCATATGGGACACAGAAAAACAGCCTCATAAGTAGTTAAGCAAAGTTTATGTTTACCCAAGAATTTTCTCAGCTTTGCTTTACTTTGTTGGAAAAACAATAACGGAGTTGAATTGACGCTACCATTATAAGCGCTTATGCAAAGTTCATATTAGCAATGGAAATTTCAACCTTGGCAGGAATGCCTGAGAGATCTAGACGCATCTAGATCCTTCTCTCAAGTATAGAAAGTAGCTCGACGTCGGCTCAGAGATGTTGTGACATTTAGAAACTTGTGAAAGACACATAGAGAAACCATATAATCACCTCTTTCATCTTCTGATCCAGTATTTGTTTGACTGATCTCTCCTCTTGCACAATGAACATCTCAGACCTCACGTTTCTTTGCAATAAGCTCAGAATAGATTTCATCATAGCCTGAACATATAAAAATCTGGCTGAATGCAGCCTTTTATTGGTGAATGCTGTTTGTTTTGAGGGGAGCTGGCTTTAAACATGTTGTGTATTCCAGATAACGCATATAATCCTCTGAGTCACTTAAATAACAATAAACATCACCTTAACAACAAAACAACAAAAATGAACAACAAAATTTTACTTTTGCCTCTATGTTTCATGCTGGTTTGTAGGCCTACTTACAGTGACCATTTACAGTGTTGTATATATCACAATGTTGTTATATATTTAAATTTGTATTTTTACAAAACAAATGCTTTGTTGAAGTGTAGTCATATTTTTGTCTACAACATCTATGGTTTGTTAATTGTTAATAATAAAGTGTATGAAGTCTAGATAATGTAAACTAAAGTATGTAAATACAATTCTGGTTGGAAAATTATCAATATAAATTGAATCAGTGCATTTTAAGATTTTTATTGTATACATTATGAGAACCTTGCAATGTTCCTGTATAGCAATGCACACTGTTTTGCTTTTTTCAGGCAGTCTTGCTCGCTACAGCGTGAATCTAGCAGCTTTTGTCTTGGTCTAGACTTTACTGAGGAGAAGCTTTTGGCTGGCTAAAGAAATTAGCTGTTTCAGGCAAGGTGGCAACACAGCAGAACATATGAGACTGTTTACCCAGTAACTTTTCTTCAATCTCCCCATCTGGGTGCTGTGTGAGAATCAGCCCAGTGCATGCTGGGACTTTAGTCAGCGCCTCCACGGCTATGTTCAATATTTACCCAGGAAGCCGTTGGCTTCTCCGGGTGTCTGTAGGGGCCCCGAAAATCAACAAAGAAATCTCCCCCGAAAATAACAGTTTTTACATTTAAATTATTTTAGCAAGAACACTTCATACTAAAGTGAGATTTGCTGAACTGTAAACAGATTCATCACTTGACAATATACATGTTAAACATTTCAGAAGTGTGCGGGAAAAAGTGTGTGTTGTTTTTGTGTATGTGTGTGGCTACTAATTAAGTATTATGGGCTGTGACAGATGATTGTGTTGTCTGGACTAAATACAAAACATTTAAAGGACTATTAATACACAACGAATAATGAATGGAGAACCTGCACAGGTGTAATCCAAATATGTTTAACTGGATATAGTGTGTGCGTGTGTGTGTGTGTGTGTGTACACGCGTGTGGAGCAGATCTTTGTATACTCAGGGATGTTCGTCTGATGAGAGAGAGAGAGAGAGAGAGAGAGAGAGAGAGAGAGAGAGAGAGAGAGGGGGGGGGGGTGTAGGGTATATTCTGGGAGCCAATCAGCTGGGAGGGGAGGGTGGAGAGGCA
>JAODOY010068859.1:0-16409 GCA_025399855.1 Forbesichthys papilliferus
ATACCCACCAAACACTTCCGGGAACTATTGTGACAGAGGTTTAGCCTCTCCATGAACCACGTGACCGTTGACAATTTCAAACTTCCATCGACGTAACTCTGTTCCATAGCTCTGATAACGACCCATTCATTTGAATCAGGTGTGACATTCAGGGCAGGGGGTCCCCAGGACCAGGTTAACCAACTGGTGTGCATACAGTATGTCTATTTGTAAATACTGTACATGTGTGTTTCTGTTAATAATTCTTACAACAAAATGAACCATTTGTATGACGTGCTGGTTGCACGTAGAAAGTCCTAAAATTCTCCTTCACTGGGGACTGATTGAATAATTATTTCTTGTTTCACAGAGGGGATGGTAAATCTGCTGATTTGAGATTTACAGTAAGTACACTGGCCCAATTTGACAGAAGGGGGGGAAAAATAAAATAAAATGCTGTATGTTAAACCATAATCAAACCCATCAAATATGGTTTTTACACATCTGGTATCTGTGTTAGTTTCTGCTACAGAGAAATAACAAAAATACCATTAAAATCATGAAATACCAGGGAAGCATTTTACCATCACGCACCAGGTAATTAGTCTACCATAGGACAGAACAATTGCCTCGACACTAAAGGTGATGAACAGCCCAGTGGGAATAGAACAAACACAGTTATGTAATATAAAAAGTATTTGAGGTGCTGTGTACATCTAAAAGCTGACACTATAACGTCCAACAATGCACCTAGGGATAGTGTGTCCTCCATGCCCCCGCCCCCCCTCCCCATTTCGTCCAGTGTACTAACCACCGGCCTGCAGTCATCCACGCACCCCAGCCACACACCAGACACTGATCATTAATGTATTACACCTGTGTGGAAGGGTATACATGCTTGGGTCTGCATATTGTTTTCTGTCAGTTATGTTCTTTTGTTCATTAAACGGCAAGCTGAGTCACGTTAATCTTTTTTTGAAGTATGTGTATTTATTATTCGTGTTTATTTCATATTTTGTTGTCCTCCTATGGCCATGCGGGGATTGTACAGGTTGAAATGTCTGAATACATGAAAACTCAAAGGCATATACTACGTAATATATTGTCATTACTTGATTATGGGCAGAGTATCTCCATACTGTATGTTTTGAGCTGTAGAGACGAGAGTGGCTCAAGCAGCCAGGTGGAGTCTGAATTGGTGGGCATTGGTCTCCTGTGCAACGTGGGCATGCACAATCCTACATGAGCGTGTTCCCTTCGTCATCATACAACCCAGAGGTGTGTGTGTGTGTGTACTGTAGGTTGGCGAACCACATGCTGTAAATGCACATGCCCGTGCTTGTGTGTGTTTATAAGACTTGAGTCTGCACTCAAGAAAAAACAACGCAGACATAATTAAAGGTCATAGTCAGCTGTTGCAAGCTAAATGTAAGCTAATACGCGTTTTGTCAAATGCAACAAATATCTCCTCGCATTTCGCTATCTTACCCTTCTCTGTGAATGTTGAAAAAAGAATCCGATACTTCTACACAGCCCTGGCTCCGTAAATAGGAAAAATAAACCCAAAAAAAGTGCCGAACACTGCTCGTATCAACAAAGCCGCAGCACTACGTTTTGCTTCACAATGCATTTCTAAGTGTGAGGCACCGCCGCGGAGGACCGTGGAGCGATACTGTTTTGATTTGATCTTGAATTTAGCAATAATGACTGACCCTGCCTTTCGTTTTCTACTCTACATTTTCCAAGAAGTAGGACACTGTAATACAGACATTTAAGTCTGCATAAGTTCTTCAAATGTCTTGTTCTGGAGTTCTTTAAAATGGAGAGCGTTTAACATCAAAAGGTTTTGCTTGCCTTGTAACCTTTTAAAATCCAACCCACAGCACTGAACAGAAACATCTAGCCATGCTCTTTTTATTATACTCTGATTATTGTTCATTGATCTTCGTCTGTAACAGCTGGAAATCTGACAGACTTCACATTCTATAAAGGCACACAGTTGCCCCCTACCTATTCAGCCATTATGGTATTTGAACATGATATTTGTGTTGTAGGGAGCCAGTATTGACCCACAACTGGCCGGGCAGTTGATTTAGTGTGTGTGTGTGTGTGTGTGTGTGTGTTTGTGTCTGCATGCGTGACTGCGTGCATGTATGTGTGTGTTGTTGTTTTAGGTCAGCATGAAGCTGTAAATGTGTGTTACAAATAAATATTTGTTTATTATGATTAACAGCAGAAATATTTACTGTATTGGTTATTTATTGGTGATTTCCATAATTGTGGTAAAGTTAAAGACTGTGAAAAAAGCATGTTTAAGTTGTATAATAATAATAATAATAATAATAATACATTCAATTTGAGTACGGTTTTCAAGACACTCAAGGACATCTTCCATTGCAAATAAAACGCGCCATGGAGAGTTGGTACTACTATGTGACGTTTCAGCAAGACCCACGGTGAATACACTCTAGCCGACGAAGAATTTCATGGTGGGAAAACAGAGTTGGATGTGAGGAGAAGTGGGGGGTGATGCAAAACCCCGACTTGAGTTGCAGTAGTTCAGCCATGAAGCATCTCAGGCAGCGGAGATGAAACGTGGTTAATCCACATCGAAGGAAAGGCGAGAGGATGAAGGGTAGATGGTTGATGGCGGAGGTACATGACTGATGAGAAGCGTCAGAGAACTGGAAGTTGTGGGAGATGATGGTCAGGAGAATTTAAAAGTAGTTGGTAGTGCCAAATCAATAAAAAAAAACAGGTAGAATGTCCTGGTAAAAAATATAGCCTGTCCAGTTTGATTTGTCTAGTAAGCTAGTAGCTCGGTTGCTAGCCAAGACGTGGTTTTTCGTAATTTCAGCGGTTGTGGGAAAGAAAAGAATGGATGGAAATATCAAAATAACAGCGTACAACAACAATGTAACTTGATAAAACAAAATAAAAATAGTATGGACGATTCAGAGAAGATATTAGACAACGACACAGATGGAGAAGCTGCAGCCATCTGCAGCATCGTGCTCTCTCTCAGAAGAAAATAAAATAAAATACATGATGATATATGGACACATATTAGTGATTCTAATGCTAATGCAGGTTGCTAATAGTTAAAACATCACATAATTCTCGCTCACTTTGATTGTACATGACCTGAACAGTGCATCTTGTATCCTACATGTTTTGGAGAGACAGCTTTCTCTCATATACTATATATCACAACCTCTTCTCTGTGTGAATAAGTGTGCAGCACACTTATTCGTCTCAGTTGTAGCAAGAGATTTCTACCTTGATTTTATAGACCTTAGTGGAAATTACTGTTTGCATTGCTGCTTAGTGAGAGCTGAGCTATGACGCATACTGACTCTATCAGCATTTTTGACACGTAGCGCTTGGTGAAATGAATTCTCTCTACGGTGTTTTGAAATATGCTGTTACTGCATTGTTGCTTCCTTGAGTGTATATGTGTATTAGAGTCTGGCCTTACTGAAAAACAAAGTGCACATGTTGTCAGCCTGTCTATATGGCTACTAATCAGCCTAGAACATTACTTCTGTAAATCTGAGACACCACTGGTTGATCAGTGATCACTGATCAGTATGATCTAACCTTACGGCATGGTAACAATGTCTAGATATGACCGAATCACACCCACATATGTACTACCCACACTCAAATGTGTTTTAGACAATGAATAAAGGGTAAAAGTGCTTTTATTGTCACATACAAATACATTTAGCGAAACTGATCTTCTGCATTTATCCAATCCCTAAAGGGAGCAGTGGGCAGTCACTTTGCAGCACCCAGATACCAACTCCAGATTGTTGTCAATGTTCAGATGGCACTGACCGGATAATTAACCTAACATGTTTTTTGATTGTTGGGGAAACCCTCGCAGACACGGGGAGAACATGCAGTCAGAATAGCTGGGAGGACTCGGGACCTTCTTGCTGTGAGGCTACAGTGGTACTGTATATACTGGGCCACTGTGCTGTCCCTAATCAGGTCGAGATGTGTTCTAATCACTATTACCAATGATCACATCCACATGCGTACTAACCACCCCAAATGTGTTCTAATCACGCTGAAACTATTTATTGTGCTATCTCCAAGCTCAGCTAAGTTCTCAACATGCCCAAATGTGTTCTAACCATGATTAACACTACAGTACCACTTTAAACGTGCCCCTCACATGTCACATGGCATTCTGAGCGTTTATATCAGCCAATGACCTTTCCTGCTACAAGTGATGTTAAAATATATAATGTATAGTGCTTTGGAATATAATTTCCCTTGGGGACAATAAACTATCTATCTATGAAAGTGAGTTATTAATTAAATAATTATTTTATCAACCTTCATTGTTAAGGTAGCCTCACGAGATCAGTATGGTCTCTCGAGGCTACCATAAGTGGCAGTCGACAAAATAATTTAGCTCAGTTTGACTTCACTGTATGTTACTGTTATGGTTTCTGTATAATGTGTACTGTGATGGCAGAGCAACTAGGAACTGCAGTACCATGGACAGCGACAGGAACAAGACACCATCACATGGAGCTATTTCCACTTGATACTTCTTTGCAGCTATTGCAAGCTAATTGTAAGCTAATACACTTTTTTGTCAAATTCACTAAATACCACTTTGCGTTTCGCTCGTTCTCTGTGCATGCTGAAAAAAAATCTGGTACCTCTACACAGCCCTGGCTCCGAAAATTGGAACATAAACAAAGTGGTGAAGTCCATCTGGGGAGCAGTACATTGAAACTGTTTGTGAATGGCTGTACTTTCAAAGAAATACGTGGCAGTTGATTGGATGAACTATCTGGTAGTTTTTGCTGTCGGCACCATGGTCGGCACACCTAAACCGCGCCCGTATAGCTATAAACACGACGCTGATTGGATGCTTGCTTGGCCTCTCATTCCCACCACAGTACATATAATTAACATACAGAATATTGGGGTTATGCTGTTTTCCACAGCACTGTGAGGAATGTTTCTGATGCCAGGGCTCTCTCTCTCTCTACACACTAAGAAGAGATATTATTTGTTATGGATATACTGTATGTATAGGCTGTGTTGAATAAAAATGTTGTTCTTCAATTTACAACATAGGATATACACAAACAGATTGACCTTTTACTGGTTAAAATAACATTAAATGATGGGTTTGGAACAACTGCTACAGTAACACAGCGTATTACCTTAAATATGTTTGTGCTCATGTGAGATCTCTACATTTAGCCCATTTTGAATTAATGAACTCCTGGAGGTTTTATTTTCACGTGATTCTATGTTCTTCCACTGCTGTGCTGATGTTCTAACTTCATGTTTATCCCATCATGTTTTGGTTAGTATAACATTAAACCTATTCTCTGAAGTGTTTGTTTACAAGAAAACATGTCAGCCTCTGAGAAATAAGTGTACAGGCAGAATAAATTGCTACCACTTTGAACCATTAGAGGTGGTGTTTTATTTGCCTCTGAAAATAGCTTAAATGACCAGGAAAACAGGAAAGTAGTTCCCAAAAGTTCAAAATTAGGCTATTGTCTAAATTAACCTTGGCCAACCATTTAGACGCAAACACATCAAATGAATATAGTGTTTGCGTCTAAATGGCCATATCAGGAATAGTTTATTTGCATGAACAAATGATAAAACACAGAAAAAGGAAGCTAAAAGTTATTTTGTGTGTGTTTAAAAATACATGTTTTATACCAAGGATAAGAATCAGTAGCATTACACCAACACGGTAGTTTTCAGTTAGTTTAGCTGATTCAATTTCAGGTAAGTTGGCAAAGCTATGTTGTGGTCATTTTGTTGAAGTCAGAATAACAAATATAGAAGGTGTAAAACATTAGGGTCACCCCACCATAACTTGTTGAAATGTCCGATTTCCAACCTAAAACGTTTCCACATGCACAACGCTAAATGTAAACAAAAAACATGGCTGCTTGTGACCAACTGCCTAATAACATTGGTGACAAAGGCTATTTTGACATCAATTTACATGTAGAACAGGTTTTACTGTACAGTATGTTGGCAGCATGTGTTCTCTTCTCTACAAACGAATATATGTTTGCTTTTAGTTCATGTTACCGTTTACGCTATATGCCTCTATGGTTGCCGCCATTGTGTACATCAAGCCAGGAAGTGGTGAACTCTAAACTGAAAAAAAGTTTAGAGTTTAGTTTAGAGTTTGCGAGAAAAGTAAGATCTCCGACTTTGAGTGGTCTTCTATTGTACTTTTTCTATAGGAAGTCAGACATTCTCGACTTTGTCTGGAACGTAGCAAAAAGCCTGCATTGGAGAGTCTAAACTAGAGACAATAAGCAGTCCTGAGAGTGATTTTCTGAATGCAAGGATGGGATATTCTATGAATAAAGACTGCTTTTTCCTTGAGTACCATTACCTCCACTACCTCCAGTCTCGGTGAGCGTTGTGTTTGTACTGAAGAGCTGAGAGACAGAAGCACTACTAATCTAATTTTCTTATGTCACATGCATTTCTAAAACACCCGTCACCGGTTTAAGGTAAAACGCATGTATCATCAAACCCGGACACTGATTGGACATACAAAATAACACCTTGTAGTGCCTTTAGAGCAAACCATATACAGTATACAGGATATATAGTATACGTTTAAAACTGCACTGCAGAATAATCCAACTACGGTCGTAACAGTAAAGGCATTTCTGCCTTTTGAGTAAATGCCTAGTAGTATCCTCTAATTGACAATTTGTATAAACACAACATTTTTAAAAAAGTATCAGGTTGATGTGTATTATATTGATTTAAATGTGACACATAAGGGAACATTGACAATATTACTTCCAGCCTAATGAATAGAGTGACTTTGATTTGACAAAGAAAGAGAGGTGCAATGTGTATGTTTTCACATAAACCGTATATGTCTGATTCACCGCCCTAGAATTTTGCCCTGACCTAGAAATTACCCTATTTTTTTATTTTGCCTCATATTGTGTTTGTGACAAAAGAAACCAAAACATTCATTGCAGATTAATGAGAATTGGAAGCTTGAATTAGAGAACCTTGTGTTGGAAAATAGGACTGAAGAGAAGACAGTGAGCAGTATAGTGCTTGCCTGCGCAACCGCTGTACCCAGCCAGTACAGAGACAGGAGAAAAAAGATGGATTTCCGGCGGGCAGCCCAAATATGGGCAGGCCCCGCTGATGTTTGCAAACGATGAGTCATGCACTGCACTCCCACTCTCGCCAGCCATACACGTGTGCAAGACACACACACACACACACACGCGCACACACACACACACGCACACACGCACACACACACACACACACACACACACATACTCACACACACATAAATGTAATGAAAGATGGACACACTGAAGAACAATGGCGGAGAGAAGCAAAGAAAAATAATTATAGCGGCTAACCTGCAAGCCATCAGACTGTGGATGTGCAATACTACATGCACACGCACGCGCACACGCACAAGCACATGCACACACACGCGCAAACACACACACACCCACTGGCAAACAACAGATCTGCGGATCAAAGCAGACAATAGTCTGCTATTGCACAAGCACTGTCTGGGACGTAAGCGCTGCTTGTTAATGTATTAACGTTGATAGTGATATGGTATTGATGCTGCACAGATAGCTCACACAGATATGGGGCTTTACAGTAATCTCAGTTTACAGTAAACTTTGCCACGCTACTTAGACATGAGGTAAAGATCAATTGATAAATTTTGAGATAAATCTATTCCTGACTATTTACCATTTTAGGAATAATACCCATCACCTGTTACAAGTAAAGTTCTCATTATTTTAAACATATAGGCATGAATTATTGTGCGTAAAACAACAAGCTAATTTTATGTTGTAAAATATTTAATTATGACCTTTTACGTTTATGGGTTGCTGAGGCAGTAGCAAGACATACGGATGCAGTGGCATAATGTAGGACTTGAGAGGACATAAACCCTCGGTCCAGGTGTACATATAATACTTATACCTTATATCTGCCAGCTGTAGACATTTCCTCTAGAGGAAACTGCCAAGAAACGTTCAATGACTCATTGTACTGCAGAACTGCGGGCTCTTCCTTTCCTATATAGTTATTAACAAGGCCACCGGCCTGTATTATGCTATTAAATGTGACTCCTAACGCCTGCTTGGTGTGTATGTGCCGCTAGCTTGATGTTTCTCAGGGTATGTTGTTTTTCCCGGGGGTATGTTGTTCTTGCTGGCGAACAGCAGGAGAGCTTCTCCACTGGATTAAATTAGCTTTGTGTGCTTGGCCACGTACTCTGAGCTCCGTATCAGAGCAAAACAAGCCTTACTGCTGGAGCAGTTCTCTATCCAGTAGGTGTTTCTGATTACTCTGGACAGAGAACACTGAAGAAAGTTTCCAACCCGACATGTTTTAGCGTGAACACGAGGTAACTGCAGTTCAACCAAACACTGCTGGACCCTGCATTAGCAAAAAGTCAATTAAATCATCAAAAACTCAAACTCAAAGAAGCTCATCTTGGGGGCATTGCAGCTTGATTCCAGTATTGATTATCAGGTACATTATCACCCAGTATGTTATACAGCCAGTAATAGCTGCAGTTCTCAGAAAATTGCAGTTTGTGTTGATTTAGGCATCTCTGTGGCATTATTGATCAAAACAGTGAGAACCCATCTCAATGTCTTACCTACTGGGTCTTAAGCCTTGTGGTGCTCAAGACCTTTATAACACCTTAACAGGCATGTTGGTCTATACTGTACACTTCTTTAAGGATAATTCCTCCCTAACCATTTCTGAATTGTTGCATTATTTTGCATATCTGGTATTCAGTACAAACATTTTACCTGACATTTGATGCAGTATGAATTATTTGTTGTATGTAAGTAAGGCTTGTGTCTTGTGAGTGACGTTTCAATATCGCCAACCATGGAAAATGGTGTTTTTCCCAAACATTGGACCAATTATGTCTTGTTGAGTTTTTAAGCAGGCAATTGCTATTAAGATAAAAATAATGAATTACATGACATACTAGTGAATGCAGCTGTTGTACTACATGTTTTAGAATATGTAGCAATCTCTGTAGAAGATAGAGAAAACAGCTTTCTTTATTTCTAGAAGAAGAACATTGTAGTTCTGGTTTCAATTCACCTCCCTGTCAATCTATTACAAGAAGTGGTTCATAGCTTTGTAAAATCTCTTGCGCAAGCTAAGACAGTTATTTTTGTGGGTCACGGGACAAAACATTGGGTAAATCGTTACAGATAAGTGGAGCTGGGTGGAGTGTACAGTATGTGGGTTGGCAAGTACAGGTTACCATGGTAATCTAACAAGTTTCTGGCTTTTGCCAAAGCACATGGACTGCATAATTACATTGGAAGAGTTTTGACACTTGTCTAACTGCTGTCAGTGGGGGCACAGAGCCCCGGAAACCATTTTACAGGTGGTAGCAAGCCTGGGCTGTGATGGTAAGCAGGGTCCATCTTTGACAGAAGTTAGTACTGTATATAGCAGGAGGTACACTGTGTACAGTAATAAGTTTTGTGTCTTTGAATGCTTTTCAATATTTCCTTCTTTGTACACATGGGGAAAGACAGTGGTTTAATTGTATAAAAACATGTCTCGTTTCCATACCTTATTTTAAGCAAATCTGTAGTTGTCTCACATACACTTTATCTGGGTGGATAGCTCTTTCACTTAACCTGACATGCCAGAGGAATTGTTGTCACAAGTCCATCTGGGGAGCCGTACGTTGAAACTGTTTGTGAATGGCTGTACTTTAAAAACAATACTTGGCAGTAGATTGGATGAACCATCTGGTCATTTTGACTGTCGGCACCATGGTCGGCACACCTAAACCACGCCCGTATAGCTATAAACACGATGATGATTGGAAAGTTCAATTGCTACTCAGACACATAAAAAATGATTTCGAGGCTTTCCAGACTGATTCACGGTGAAATTAAATTTAACCTGAACCTCGCAAGGCTACTCTCGCAAGGCTACTCTTTCACACTGTCAGGAAAGCGGTCTGCACAGTACTACCAAGATTCCCAAAATACACACATCTATTTAGGTGAGTGAGGAAAATATAGTTTTGTGTGACACAGAATTATAAAAATGGGTTAATGTGCTTGTAGTCAACCATATAAGTTGGGTAACCCAACTAATTGGGTTCAACCTTTAAATAAAAGCCAAACCTTGTTTAACTTATCTTGACTTTAATTCAATTCAGTGTTCAGTCAGGGTTTTTTACAGTATACATATTTGATAGAATGTTAAAGACCTCAGACAAAATATCTTCTTATCTTTAATTGCTAAATATAACAAGGTGTAATATGTAATGACATGACACTATTGATATTTAAAACGGATCCTTGGAATACTTAAGCTAGCTCCGCTCGACTATTGCTCTCAGCTCAATTTCTTCTTGCTCAGATTATTATTACCC
Source organism: Forbesichthys papilliferus (assembly GCA_025399855.1). Lineage (NCBI taxonomy): Eukaryota > Metazoa > Chordata > Actinopteri > Percopsiformes > Amblyopsidae > Forbesichthys > Forbesichthys papilliferus. Next base: position 10,421 of record JAODOY010068859.1, read on the forward strand.
TGATCATATTGTTTGATTGGACACCCGATGGCGGTCCAATCAGGGTTGGTGAGATGTCAAGCATGTTTCAAAATGGTGGTTGAGCTAGATGAGGCAATCAAAACAGTTGTGGCAACACCTATTGGTCCAGCGCTGTTCAATAGTTTCTAAATTAACCAGAGGTCTACACCAAGTAGGAGGAAACGACTGCGAACACTTCACAATAGAGCTGGTTACACCAGGCTATGGAATCCATGCCGTTACCTTTGGATTTAATCTAAAACATTATAATAAATAAATAATGCCAGCCAATCATCTAGATAGTTGTGGTTGTCACCCCTAAGTAGAGGTTGTCACACATTTATATTGACACATCTGTGCCGTAATATGATGTTGACATGTTGTGAAGTCACAGAAGATCTTGGGTCTCAATCCCCTGTGGAACAGCTTTTGAAGGAGAAAGAAAAAATTGATGTATGTGTGTACGGTATATGTTGTTTTTTATTATGTTGTTTCTGTGAAAATATGGGGAGGGTGTGTGTGGGGGGGTGGTTTATAAGGTATGAAGGTTCAAAGTAAACCTCCAACATAAAGAAGTGCAGTTTGAAAAGAGGTTAGCTGCGTTTTCCAGTTACTACTCAGAAGCAGGTTTACACAGCGTCATGTCTGAGAGAGCATTCTGAAAACAGTACCCTCTAGGGTACAGAGAGAAAACTACAGCCACAGGCCACAACACAAGAAGCAAGATTAAGTTTGAGAGTACAGAAAATATCTAAAGAATAAGTGATGGCACTGAAATTATATGGCCCAAAAGGTTACAATTACACATTTAAAAGGTGTAAGCAGTTATGAGTAGGCAAAATTGATTTTTTTATTTGATCACAATTTTTTATGTCAAAATAGTAGCAAATTATAAAATGTAACATGTTGCATACTTTTATGTGCAATGAAAATTATACACTGGATAGAATTTTTTATATATCACACACACACACACGCGCACACGCTTGACGGGCTGCATGCATCTCTTGCACTTACTAGATACAAAGACATGAACACGCACGCACACACACACACATACACACACAGGCCCACTTAAATATTTCTGGGGTTACGCCAACTTCACCGGGCCCACTGCTTTTCGCTCACTGCATTCAACGTAGCAGTGAGCGGTTGGTTGGAGGGCTATCCTGGCCTCGTGTGGGACGGTGCGCGGAGGCGATGGCACAGAGGTGTACGGGTGATTCCTTGCACACCTTCCCTCACACTCACCGATATGGACATTTGTTTACATAACAGCGCCGGCAGCGACGCATGCCTCCTTTGCAACTGAATTCTAACCACTGCAGAGAATATTCCAGGTTCAACTCAGTAGCAGCAACAGCGAAGGTGTCAGATGTGATTTAACATTTGCCCGTTAATTATTAATTCCCCATGGGACATGTTGGGACTTCCAATAAACAAGCCACACGCACAACCGTTTCAAACATAGGGCTGAGTATTCTTATCCTATTGGCAGAGTTCTATGTTTTATGTTACAGCTGACATATGTGGTGTCTTATATGTGTATACTGCAATGCCAATTGTCTTGATCGTGCTCATATATTTGTCATATACAGTACTTACTGTGTACATAGTGTATTATCCATGCTCCAATTATTCTCTTCCTGTTAGCATTTCATGACAAGCAGTTGCATAAATCCTTCATCCTTTCTACATGTTGCGTATAATAGCTCACATAATTACACAGTTAGACGTGGTGTTCTGGGGCAAAGATGGAAACACAAACTGTGTAATCAGGAGCAGGTAGGCTATTTCAAGTCAATTTAGGCAGATGATTAGTTAAGGCATGAGCTGAAACAAATGTTTTTAAGCAAACAAATGCAAACATTCCTCATATACCTTGGCTTTGGATCAACTAAAATGTTAAAGGGTTATTTTGCCCCTGAAGCCTTCTACTAATTTTGTTTTTTCAAAAAGCATCCAGTTACAACACTGTATATAGCCTATATACAAACTTCCTAAAATATTAGATTGAAATACAATTAGTTTTCGGCCTACATTTTCACAGCTACAACGGTTTAATTTACAGTGTGTATGTACACAGTGTATGTAAAGAGTAACAACCTGTGGGCAAGAGTCATGACGAGGAAAGTGGACGCTATTACGCACACACACACGGGTTGTATTAATTTAAGGCGCAGGAAATTGGTAGTAGTGACACATTGTATTGTGAAGGTGGTGCCATGTGTGAACTAGGCCCACTCACAACACTGTTTATGTGTCTCTTGAGGGTGGATGACACACGTCATAGCAAGTGGTCGCCAGTTGGAGTCTTCCCTGGTACCAACAACTCATTTCATTTTTCTGGCCACAAACGCTGATTTAATTCGAAATCGTGGTCATTCTCATATCCAATATGTTTCATTGTAATACGTGATGATGACGCAAAACAGTATGCATTTCAAAAAGTTGTTCTAACAAAGTTTAAAAAAAAACTTGTTTTAAATAACAGTATACAGAATAAGTAAGTTGTTAGTTTAGGAGGTAAACAAATACATCTCTGAATGTCTATTTTGAAAACCAGAATAAAATTAAAAGCAAAGTGATTATGAAATGTGTTGATCCCAATACTGTATGATGTATGTTATTGTGCTCCCATATAGTTGTCAAAATAAGTGTCAAAACCAAAACAATTGGTTTCAGCCCCACTGGAGTGCACATTAACGTTCACTGCCAGTACACTGATCTATTTTCCCTGCAAAGAAGAAGCTCTCTAAATCTAAAATTGAGTCTTGATAAGCAGTTATTTACAACTGTTTATTTACAAGGCAATGTTCCTGTCCTAGAGGTCATCTTAACCACACAACTAGACTATTATTGACTACTATTATTCCCACGGGCAAGTCGGCCCTGAATACGTTATGCTAAAAGTAGCCTGCTATGACACTATAATGACATACTAAGTGAAGACACACACACACACACACGTGTGAGAACCAGGAAAGATTCACAACCTTTTTCTCTGACTTCATCTCAACAGCACATGGCTGTTAATGACTCCTCTGGCCCACCTATGTTGTCTTGGGGACCCCCTTCTGTCATTTGTAAAATAATACCCAGGGTGGACGATGACTCTCGCCACTGTTTTACATAATGTTGAGTCACAACGCGGTTGACAGCATTTTATTTTTCAAAGATGCTGTTTACAAGGCAACCGAGACATCCACCATATCATGCAGCACACGCCCACATAGGTCATCCCTTCACACATGGGGAGGGAACGCACCGAGCTGAGCTTACCCATATCCACCCACGTCCCTGAAGACAGGAGTGGCGTAGGTGACTTTTTGGAGATGCGGTTGCCACGGCAGCCGTGATGCTGCATGTATGCATAATCTATTTCCACGAAAGTAAAAGGTTGGCCTACTCCAAACATGTTAAACATAAGTCAAAGACTGTTGAATAGAAACTACTCGTAATAAATTAAACATAATTTAAATTTGCCTACGTTGTTTTATTCATTAAATAAATCAGAATTAAGTATTTGTTTTTTCATGTGAATATGACATGCACATCAATCTTAAGTGAAAATCATTATTAGGCGTGGTACATGCTGTATGATAAACAAACATGCTTTATGTTAAACAGATATACAGTATAATGGGTTATTAGGCTGCAAAACATGGTCCCAAATATTTAACATAGTAGAAATACGCGCTGACACAATCTAATATGCCCCACCTGTGTACATGTATTGTTTTTACTCAGGACAAATGAACGTATCATCCCTGCTGAATAATTCTTGTGTTGTGCTCTTTCCGGTGGCTTGCATCTGCGTTCAAAACTGCGTAGTTTGGAGTCTTACATGGTCTATCTATGTGTGGCTGAACATTTCCTCCTCCCTTCCCTGAAAAACACCCTCCCAGCTCTCTCTCTCTCTCTCTCTCTCTCTCTCTCTCTCTCTCTCTCTCAATATCTCTCTCTCTAGCTCACATACACACACACACACGCGCAACACCCCACCCCCGTGCGCTTCCCCCTCGACCATGCGCTGTCTCATTCACTTCAGCGTGCAATCCACGCACTGACTCCGACTTGAAGCAGGGGGGCGGGGTTTGGATATATACCTCTGACAGCAGGCCCACAAGCTACACTGAGACTTGGACCCACTTGCAGTGCAAGGACCACAAGCAAGGAGACTCCGAAGCCGGGAGTAAAAGTACCAACATAGTACTGGAGCTTTGAAAGACAAGATAACCGGACCACATATATACGGACTGTCGATTGGAGCTCCGCTACAACAAATTCGTTTCTCCGCTATATTCCAGTTTTTGCTGGATATAGCAAACAAGAAAAGTTGGTAGTACACTCTTTGGAGTTTGGTCAGAGTCACTTTATTTTCCTTTTGCTTGTGAAAGTGGACTGCACTGAAACTTGGGATAGATTGTCGCGCCTGCAACAGAGTTGGTGTCAACGTTTTGGCCCCATCGAGCGTCTTTCGCTCAAGATTTGAAGTTCCTGTCCGAGCCAACCGCGAAGAAGTTCTTGGGAAGAAGAAGTCCGAACGAAGCCTTTTTCACGGTAGGTCCGAAATCCTTTTTTTAACGGATATTGTATTGGTTAAGCCAACCTTTGTCTTTGCTTTGAACATTGGGTTTCAAAATACGTGTTGTTGTCTTTGCCACATTGATTTATAGCAATATTCCTTAACTAGCATGAAAGCTCTATGTAGTCTACTTATATGTGTAGCTCAATAGCAAAGCATTCTCACATGCTGTAAGCTATAGCCTAAATGTTTGGAGTATGTTTTGGAATGTTTTAAGCCACAGAAAACACTCTGTCGCTGTCCATGGTGCTGAAACGATGTCTGTTCCAGTTTCTGAAATGCTTTCATCACTTTTTTTTAATGCATTTCTTATTATTATATGCATTTCGCTGATGTCCGTGCTGCTAATTTCTTCCCAGATCTTGGAAAGATCTAGACTGAATTAATGCTGCTAGGAGATATATCGACAAGGTGAAAGTCATTACCTCTAAAAAGACCGTTAACTGGAGTTACAGCTGAGCTACTTGATTCTTCAGCCCAAAGCGAAATAGTTATTTGGTGAAACTTTATGGTAAACATAAAGGACTGCTCATGAACCGTTTAAAACATACAGTACTTGACAATGGTCGTGACTATGTTTTACGGTATACTGTCTTTCATGAAGGCAAATAACCAGAACCATATTCGATTAATTTCCTTTATGTTAATAATCGCATTTTACAGTTCTCCTCTATAGTTGTTTGTGCATCAATTGTCAAAGTCTGCATATGGCTAAATGTTTCACAGTGTTTCTTGGAGGGAGTGTGTGATTTGCTTGGTCAGATGTAGCACAACAGAACAGCAAAAACTATGAAACATAAGTCTGGATTGTATTTACAAGACCATAATTTATTTTTCTGTTAGGATTACTTTTCAAGCAAATATGGAACTCACTCTTGAGTCTGAAAAAAATAATAAATAAACAAACAATCAATTGATTTACATATAGTAGTAATAATTTGTGAAATTGAATTTTCAAAAGAAACTATATTATCCAATAAGAAGTTTATGATTTGAAGACAGACATTCAAACCAAACATGCAAGCTGACACATTGTTTTAGGGAATTTGTCAACCAGTGAGTTGTGCCTTGGCTGATCTTGCAGTCACGTGGATTTGTAGAAAAAACCCCACAGTGGACAAGTTTTTTTGCACACGTGTACACGCGACACAATACATTTGAGCAATTATCAGGTAAAGGGTGACCTAGAATGTTAGGAATAGTGGCCTGGCATATGGTGGTTGCATATGTGGTTGCTTCAGTTTAGATGGGCAAAAGCACAATACCCCTCTCTCTATTTCTAACTCTTGACGGGCTGTATGCATCTCTTGCACTTACTAGATACAAAGAAATGAAGAGACACACACACACGCACACACACACACACACACACACACACGCACACACACACACACACACACA
>JAODOY010068880.1:0-16403 GCA_025399855.1 Forbesichthys papilliferus
TTTTTACTCATTTTGTATTGTTTTTAATGACGTTGTAGTGTGAAGCACTTTGTGTTACATGAATTTGTATGAAAAGTCCTATATAAATAAAGATTGATTGATTACATTTTATGTTAGGTGAAAGAGTTAATAAAATTGTTCACTACTGTTCAGCACTGGCTTTAATGCATGTCATCACACACGTAGTTTCTATTCTTACCGTTTGCCTACACTATAACTGACAGCAGCACCTGATATACAGTATATTGATATTGAATTACTGTCCAGCCCTGTAAAACATTTTTAATAATAATAAAGCATAGCTCCACTTAAAAAAGGAAGACACTGGACAATAAACTCACCCACAGGCTATGGCACAACCTGAAGGAGCGTAGGCACACGCCATGACCCATGTGCAAGGCATGGTCACCGCATGTTCCTGTAAGTCACACACACACACTTACAGTACATGCGTGCACACGTGTACACAAAAGCAAACAGCAAGATGTAAACTGGCTTTAAAGTTTACAGCCATGAATTAATTATTCACGAAGTCTCTCTGAAATGTACACAGGCACACGTGCACTTACAGTATACATGGAGAACGCACGCACGCATGCGCACACACACACACACACACACACACAGGAAATCAGGAAATGAGGGCAGCTTTTAGTGTCTGCGTCAACCTGGGACAGGATTATGGTATGGCAACAAAACCTGGATGCCATTAAAGTGCACTCTGACATGCAGACACACACACACACACACACACACAGATAGATCGTCTTTAGTTTATTACTCTAGCCTTAATATCGCACAGGGGATATTACTGTGTAAGGTTTGACTCCAAATGGAACCATCCACATTGAAACAGTCTTGCATACCAGTATGTGTGTTTTAAATGGGTTAATAATCCAAACCATGTCTTTCACAATGGGTATAATCAATATGCTTACTTTATTGAGGGTGTAACCATCCCAAACAATCACTTTTCCATCCTATAAGAACAGAGTGAAAAGGTACGTACAGTATTAGAGAGGATATCTTTGTCTAGATACAGTAGGCTGGCTATACGGTAATACGCTAAATGGCTAGTGGGAAAAAAAGAATACTTTTTTGCGGAACTTTTTTTTTCTCCAGTTTGCAGAAGTGCCCTAAGTGTCAGGACTTACTATTAAGATACAGCGACGAGGCTTTAACAAAAACGAACATTCCTTCCTGTGTGTTGCCGTGTGTACCTGCGAAGAGCTGACTAGACGATGCTTGTCTTTGCACCAATCCATGCACAGCACCTTGTTCCCATGACCCTTTAAGACACGCCTGGTCTTAATGGTCAGAGCAGACAGCAACTCCACCTTCTCAGCCACTTGGTGCACTTTGTCGTAGATACACACACACACACACACACGCGCGCGCGCACACACGCGCACACACGCACACACACACGCACACTTTAGGTTAATGTAAAATTACTAATGCAGATTGCCTTTCTGGTTTTGATTATGTTCCTGAATACCACTATTTTTACCTAACCTGAAAAATATATTCTCAATGTTGATTTCCCTGAACATATATAATCTTAAATAGTATATGTTCAAATAAAATAAAATAAACGTTCTAACATATTTATTAATTACATCTTTTCATTTAATCATTTTTCAGTTTGGGACAACTGCTGACAGCTCAAGTATTGATTTTATTTTCTGTTTTTGTTCATGCAGTCGGCTACTGAAAGCACCAGGATAGGCTCATCAATCTCAACAAACAATTTGACAATGTGCACAACAAATGAATGCTGATCAGTGAATAATCTCCGCTGAATGGATGCACTGACACCGAAAGAGGCTGCATGTAAAACAACCCAGACAAGGGTTCCCACCTCTCGTTACTCATGTAGCCTAATGTAAATCATTTGTTGATTTGTAAACATATTTGCACTCACGCTCTATATCGTGCAGCTTCGCGCGTTCCTCCTCCAGCTTCTTCTTCAAATTGTCGCTTTCGCTCTTCAGCGTCGTCAGGGTCTCCCCCTGCTGAAGCCCCTGACACGCCATCTTTAGAAGGAAAGGCAAAAAAGGGAAATGGGGAAAACGGGACGACGGAGACCAGATGGGCCGCTCTCTCTCGGCTTGTCCGCTGCCAAGGCTCTCAGCCTCGGCCACAGATCTGAGGCTTCCGCGGTGACGTCACGCCACGCTATTACATCTCGCCCCCCCCCCACACACACACACACACACATACATGCACACACACCCCACCACCCCCAATCCCTCACAATTTCTGGGGCTATTAACAGACTAGACTATATTTACGTTTAGGCTATATGCTCAAACATTTGACAATCATTTGGAATATTCACATACATAACGTTTCCCCGAATTGAAATGTTGGTTGAAGGTGGTCAGGCTAGCTGCTGTCAACAAGCATGCCCCCACTGGACTGGCATGCATCAATGTGATAGTGTGTGGTTTCTGTGAGTGAGAGTAAGAGAGATAATATGGGTTGATGTCAGGCAAGTGGGGGGTGTATCTGAGTGAATTGAAAGTGTGTGTTTGTGTGTGTTTGTGTCTTGAGTACAGAGAAAGAGAACCAATTTCTCTATCAAACAAGTAATATATTGTTAATATTCAGTTCACTGGTCTATTTGTAGGGGAGACTGGGGATAGTTGTAACATTTTTGACATGTCTGAATCTTGGAGTGCTTTTAAGACCATTGTCTCCAACCTCTTTACATGTATGCTATTAAATGCTGTAGCTTTTAGCTCTACAACACAAACTGAAAATGCATGGTTAGTCTCAAATACATGGAGTGAAACGCTACAATTCAGTCCAGGTTAGTTGTAACATACTCTGGGGAGAAATGTAACTTTATGATTGACCCTGGGGTAAAATGTAACATTATGAAAACATTATGAAGACAAAAAATGACTTGATATTGAAATATTTGTATTCAACACTTAATATATACCTTATATACCTTAACATAGTTGGTGTGTATGTGAGAGTATATGCATATTAAAATAATAAATTATTGTAATAATGCATATTATTCAATAATGTTAATAAGATAAAATTATTAGTGTATGTGTAATGTGTGTTTATGTGTATTGGGTCGTCAGTCACATGGCATTATTTTCTCTCTTCCAAGACCTAGACATGCTGAAATTCAATGAGAATGCATAGTGTTGGTGTTACAACTAACCCAGACTCGTGTAGTCATGAACTAGCTTCTCTTCAAGTATTAGCACCATTAACAACTTGCATCAAATATATCTACATAGACACACAAAACATATGATTTAAGTTTGAAGAGAATCACAAAATAAATTACGTTACATTTTAAAAAAAATAAACTAATCAGTGTCCAATGTTCCGTGGAGTAGCCTCCAGCCCCTTTTTTGGCGATTTCAATATGGCTGAAAATCGTCCTGATCACTCTTCATAGATGTTCACGTTAACATCTGGTTTTCCAAAAATGCAGGCTCTTCAATGCATTCTGTATGGCTTCCGGGAGTGCTTACACTAACATGTGTATCCGTAATACAAAACATTCGTAGGTATCTGTCAGCGATGTGTGTTGTCTACGCAACAATACCTAGAATGGTTCTGTGCTGCACATAATGAGGCCCATACCATCTCCACACAGAAGGAGCAGTAGTTGATAGGCTCCGTCTTGATATAGATGTTCATCAGAGGGCTGGTTTGGCCACAGCGGTCACAGGGGCCAAACGTAATGGCCATGAATGTCTGGTCACACATGGCTGCTCTGCTGGTCAGTTATGTACACCTTTAGCAAACACACACACATAGAGAAAACATCCAACATGTGCACCTATACTGTAAGTTAGCATCTGGAACACCAGTCAGCTCAAATCTGGACTGTGGCTCATGTGTTTTCTGTGCTAGCGTGTGACCACTGTGGTCCCGTAGACCTATTGTGTGTGGATGTGGGTTGTAGACCTACTGTGGGTGGATGTGAACATGTGGTCCTGTAGGCCTACTATGTGTGGATGTGGGTTGTAGGCCTACTGTGGGTGGATGTGAACATGTGGTCCTGTAGGCCTACTATGCGTGGATGTGGGTTGTAGACCTATTGTGGGTGGATGTGAACATGTGGTCCTGTATACCTACTGTGTGGATGTGATTTGTAGGCCTACTGTGTGTGGATGTGACCATGTGGTCCCGTAGGCCTACTGTGTGTGGATGTGATTTGTAGGCCTAATGTGTGTGGATGTGACCACCGTGGTCCCGTAGGACTACTGCGTGTGGATGTGGGTTGTAGACCTGTGTGGATTTGAACATTTGGTCCCGTAGGCCTATTGTGTGTGGATGTGGGTTGTACAGTAGTCCTACTGTGTGTGGATGTGACCATGTGGTCCCGTAGGCCTACTGTGTGTGGATGTGATTTGTAGGCCTAATGTGTGTGGATGTGACCACCGTGGTCCCGTAGGACTACTGCGTGTGGATGTGGGTTGTAGACCTGTGTGGATTTGAACATTTGGTCCCGTAGGCCTATTGTGTGTGGATGTGGGTTGTACAGTAGTCCTACTGTGTGTGGATGTGACCATGTGGTCCTGTAGGCCTACTATGTGTGGATGTGGGTTGTAGGACTACTGTGTGTGGATGTGACTATGTGGTCCTGTAGGCCTACTGTGTGTGGATGTGGGTTGTAGGCCTACTGTGTGTGGATGTGACTATGTGGTCCTGTAGGCCTACTATGTGTGGATGTGGGTTGTAGGCCTACTGTGTGTGGATGTGACTATGTGGTCCTGTAGCCCTAATGTGTGTGGATGTGACCATGTGGTCCTGTAGGCCTACTGTGTGTGGATGTGACCATGTGGTCCTGTAGGCCTACTGTGTGTGGATGTGGGTTGTAAACCTGTATGTAAAACTGCACAAGGGATAAGTATCTGGTAATCTGCTGGTAATCTACATACTGATCCGTTCCAGAGAGAAAACAGTGGAGCACTGCTACTCTAAGCATGAACCACACTCGGTTCACAGTCAGAACAAAAAAGCAGTTTTATTTGGGTCGTATTTCATCACATCATAAATATTGGAAACTTTAGAAAAAACATGCTGCATGAATACTATAGGCTACATGTTCAAATACACACACAATAATACACTATGCAGAGTACCTTAATACTGTATAGTGCTTTGACAGTCACAATACAGATACAAGCACCAACAAACAATAAGAGAAAAGACCAATCAAATATGAACATATATATTTTTGGCGTAATGCTATGGATAGCTGATACATTTATATTTCTATTCTGGCAACTAAAGTACTAGTATTTTACAAATTTCTATATGATCAGGATATTTCCTTTTGTTCAGTTATTTTAAGTCCTGCCACTCATGTCGATACACAGTACATTTTCTACACGCACACTTATATCAATTCTACAATAACAGCAAAACAAGAAATATCAACCTTACCTCACCGGGCCGACAATGTTTTTAGCAGCTGAGTCGGGTGAAGAGGATTGGAGATGAGGGACAGAGCAAGGTCGCTAAGCTTCTTACAGAAACATTTAAGTTGCTGCAGAGGTATTATATATAGTTCTATGGGTTTTACCTTAAGGCCTCAGACCTGCACACTACATTTATAAAATAACCTACATGTAGTGTATTACAGATTACTCTTATTAAAAAATACTGTCAGTGACCTGCACCACTTGGTGCCTTTACATTGAGGTAAAGACAAGGCTTGTGGATTTAACATTTTGATTGTGCTACAGCATTACCTGGGAATGCGTGCAACATTTTGTAACCCTTTAATAATCCACATCTCACTAAAATTATTGTGACAGAAATAGAAACAGAAATAAAATATATTCCACAGACAGTGTTTGATTGTTTTATTTTACTTTTACAGATTAGACCATTTAAACCTATTCCAAAGTGTTTTATGTGTGAACACATTCACTAAGCACAGCTACCAGAAACTACAAACAGTCCAGTTTGCCAAATGTACACGAGAGAGACAACTACACCAACTAGCATGTTGCAGACGGTGCAGTTATAGGTGGGTTTATGTTATTCTTTAGACCAGTTAACATCGTATTGATGATGTCATTGTTTGTTTATGATAATGATAATGGTTGGTAGTGTGTACTACAGCCAACAATCTAGGATGTAAAAGTCAGCGGAATGAGATTTCTGTTTGACCACAGAGCCCAGGGGAACGAAATGTCCCAGCTCCACTCAAAAATACAAGCAAATTCATTTTAGATCTGGCTAGACATTTGTGAGCAATACATCAGTTCAGAAATATAGCCTGATAGTTTGTTAAAATACTGCTCAAAGAACTTTGGCACAATTGTAAACAACGGGTGTTTACAATTGTGACAAAGTTATAAAGTTCTAATTATTACACATGAAAACAACATCTTCTTGTATTTATACAGGGAATATGGCAGAATCCTGCTACGCCACAGCTCTGCCATAGATATGAGGACTCAGTACTTATTCAAGTGTGACTTTTCCTGGGTAGAACATCCATATAACTTCCTCAGCAAAATATTTTAAAAAGTGCATTTTGACGTACATCTTAAACAACGTAACACATATTGAACACCAAGTGTATGACAAAAGGACACCTCATAAAAACACAAAAAATAAAATGCATTTTACAGTGACTTTCAAAAAACAAAAAATACTGCACTAAGACAAAACACATAAATACTAATATGAAAATGTCATTCAGATAGCAAATCATTCAGTTAAGGCTTTGTCCAGGACATGTGCAGCTAAAAATACAATATGCTTCATTAACTGTTTTTTTTAAACATTCATATGGATAAATACTTCCATATTGCCTTGTTCTTTTCATAACCAGTCTGCAGATATGTACACATGGACCAAACTTTAAACCACCTATATTTCATATACTTTTAAATTGTAACAAATAGTAATAATGATGGACCCAATAAGAACATTACATGTTTTTAGATTGCACCACATTAACATATTACAATAAAATGTACTTCTTTATCACACATTTTGATTTGAAGCTTGTACCTGTCCCTGAATGGGATATTTCACCTTGGTAAGATTTTTTTTTTTTCCATGGGTTACTCTCAGGATACATGGATACCATCACCACATTGAACTCTTCCAAACATATAGAGAAAACATGTTCGATAGAGGTCTTTAAGGCAAACAGCTTTGGCAAGGGCCCATTCGTGACCAACTGCCAGAGGAGATCTTGACAATTGATCCACCAAAGTGAAATATCCCTTTACGGTGAGAAAAGTAAATGGACAAATAAGGTTTGAACGTCAAATGAAAGCCAGAGGTGAATCTGGTTTAGTGTTAATACTAATGGCAGAGCAGGATGGAAAACATAAAAAGCACCAGACCATGGCAACGGGGATAAAGTAAACGCTGACAAACAGCAAATTCCCTGACACTCTAAATTATTAAAAAAGCTGACTCATCTACATAGAAAGACAACACATGTCAGGCAACAGATGCAATGCACTGCAGGCTCCATGCAGGATACAAGGACCTCTACTGGCCCTATATTGTGTACGCACGGGCTTCAATAACCAATGGAATATTCAGCAGGTGTGTGACGTGGCTCATGCTAGCACTTCTAAAGTGAACAAGAGGAGCACATTTTCTGTATTGGCCTCTCGTTTGTGGACGGCGTAAGGCCGGCGGCGTCAGTGGCAACGCAGACTTTTTCGTGACAGGTGACCACAAGGCAGTTTTTCTCTCGCCCGGGTGGACTAGGTTGTGAAGGTGCACTAAACACGGACTTATTGTTCCAATATTTACTTAATATTTTAACTAAAACTACTTGGTGGTTTATTAGAGGTGCCAAATGTGGAATTGGTGACTCTGCACATCAAGTTTCATGGGCTTTCTGGTGTGCTAGTTGTTCTTGACATTTGCCTTACAGTACATTGGTTTACCATGACAGAGAGCGTGCTACATTTAAAGGGAATAATAAGAGATGATTTGATTGGCCGAAACTAAGACGGCCCCCACCACTCCGACTGACAATTTATTATTTCTAATCCAACCCTTTTACAGCAGTGTGTGATTGTGCCCTATGACACATACACCACATGTCCAGACTGCCATTCATTTTCACCATGCATATCTCTTTGCGTTTTACCCAGAAACTATAGGGCGTTATCATTTTAAAATACACTGCTTGATTTGGGAAACCAGCATTAAAAATGTTTTGTTTTGTTTTGAAATGACTCAGGTCCAAGTAACTACCCACTACCCCTCCCCACACACCTTCTCCACACCTCATTCAATACTCAACAGTCCAAAATGGAAATCCAGGAGTGTCCCTTTAAAAGCATACCTCTAAACTAGAGCCATCGAAAGAGAGTAACGCCAATGGAAGTTTGACATTTTTAACGTCACATGGTTAATTAAAAAGCAAAACCTACGGCAAAATAGTTCCAGGAAGTGCTTGCTGGGCAATATGAATATACGTGTATATTGGTCCTTAAAGCTGTGGTTACAGTGCTGGAATAGAACAGAAAGCAAAGTTGCAAAGTTCCATATTGGCCCGAGACCCAAACCAATCTTAACAGTCTGCTCAACATACACATTCAAGAAAATAATAACACTGAAATAAATAATGACATGTTGATCCTAGTAAAACCATACGCCAAGCTGTGTGTGGAGCAGATATCAGAGCATGGACCAGAGCAGAGGACCAGAGCAGTCTGGTGGTGGTAGGGAGAGCGGGTAAGCAGGTGTGGATGCCTTCCACAGGATACAGCAGTAAGCTACATGCAATGTTTTGTTGTAGCATGTGTGTGTCTGTATACAGTATGCTTCAGAACCAGACCTGGGTCAAATATTGTTTTTAAGACTTACGAATGCAGTCTTAATTATATTATCTTTAATAATAATAATGATAATAATAAAAATGTATTTCTATTGTTTTTCTGATGCATGAAAATATAAATATTGCAAGTCTTCCAAATAAATGAGAACATCTCTACTAACACATTATTTTACCCAGGTTCGGCATGTATGTGTTGTACTGTATGTACAGTACTGTATATTTTGTGTGTGCGTGTTTGTGTGTGCGTCAGTGTTTCCAGTGACAGCAAACCTTTGTCATGGCTATAAACAGCATAGAGAGTACCCAACAGTTCAAAACTCGTGTGGCGTTTGAACATTTACCGTCCAATTCACTTCTCAGTTCAAATCTTTGCTACATTGGCGCTCTAGTTCATTTGCAGGCTGCACGTCACAAAGCTAAGCAAGAGCCCCAACGTCACAATACATGAAACTAAACAATAAACAGTCACGCTCAAATGGACTGTGGACATGCTCGTTGGATTCTACGAAGGTAAAACCAGCTATTGACATACAGTAAATATCCTATAATTAGGGCCTAAAAGCTAAGTGTCTTTCCAAAGACATTAACTCTCCCTGGCCTGAAAACAGAGGGGATATTGGTCCTTCACATCTCACACACCTGCAGCAGCAAGAGACGTCTTCTGGTTTGAAAGGAGGGTGAGGTGGCAGATAAACAAATACATATAATACCCTAGCATGATACATTTATTAATCATATTTATATATATATATTTATATATTTATAAGTATTATGGTACAGACGATAGGTTTTGTCTTAGCTCACTTTGTCCAGAGAGTGAGATGAAAACAAAGACCCACATAGCCTAGCTAGCAGTCACCTGTGATGGAGAGGACTACTTTTAGCGCAGTGGAACTCCGGGTTACTGCACCACTCATGGAAAACAGAAGTATGTGTGAAAGTACCCAGTGGTACAAGAATTGACAAAATACCCTATTCTAAATCTCTGTTTTTAGCTCTAATGTAATGGTACAGTCCCACAAGTAGACTACAAGAGAACAGCTATCAACTAGAGGAAGAGCTGGGGGCGGCCAAGGTCCACTTTACGGGGAATAACTGGATTGAGGGGGAGTCAGGGAAACACTGACCTGGTCAGGCAGCTTCGCTAACAGGTGGGCGTTTATACAAGCAGGGGGAGTCATCGTAGCGCCTGTTAGCCTTGTGAGAATGCTGCTCGTATGAATGTGTGTGCGTGTGTGTGTGTGTGTGTGTGTCAGTAAGAGAGAGAGAGAGAGACAGAGAGTGCCTGTTCCAACGTTAACGGGGGAGTGTTGTACTGCACAGAGTACACCTGGTCGGCACCTGGTCTATTGTGCACGTGTACCTTTTTGAGTGAGAGTGTGTGTGTGTGAATGTGTGGAGGGGTTAGACCCGCGTCAGGAAGCCCAGGTTGAGAGAGCCAGGGATCTGGATGGTCTCCAGGGCCAAGGAGGATGGGTTGAAGGGGAAAGTGACAGGATAGATCATCTTGGTGTCCATCAACAGCTGGGGGGTTTCACAGCGGTCTCGCAAACGGGTCTGCAGGGAATAATATATGGTATATGGTTTTGGTTTAACTATAAGATATTAATTATTATTAAAGGCACGGATATAAACGTGAGAATGGTTTCGGACATTTTTGTCCTTATATAAATATTCCCTTCCCCAAGTATTTGTTACTATATATATTTATCAGATCAACATACGTAACATTAAATGTTGGCCAGGGGTGTTGTATACATAATTGCACACGTGCTATAAATTACCTGTATGGTTCTTATGAATGCGACAGACACTCTCTCCTCAAACTCATTGACGGGCGTGTAGAGATTCAAGACTTTCACAATCTGGAAATGAAACAGAAATGGTCACCACCTGACCTGACACTTTAGCCAGACATATATGTCACTTCTGTCCTAAGAAGTTTGCAACCAGTGTTGTTAGCATTCAGCTGAATGGCCATGGGGAATTCCAATGAGATAAGGAAGATAAGAGGAAGTTCACTGACTCAATAAACAAATAATTGGGCTTAAAATAACTTCAGTGAAAGCAGCTCTCTCACTCTCCGGTGAGCCCACATCAAGTAGTAGCATAATTGCAGTAACACACTGAATAGAGTAGGTACACGTAGCACTGAAAAATATATGAACCTTTGCATAATTTGAAAAACTAACAAGACTACAAATACCAAAAACATGAAAGAAATCAAACTGAAAGAGTATTTGAAAATGTGTGGGATAGCCAAGTAGCCTGGGTATTGGCCCTTTGGGTTCAAGTAGGTACCCTGTAAGATGTCTGACCCCCATGTAACACAGTCACTTAAGATGGCCCCACACTAGAGGAGGTTTGGCATGACTCTGGGTCCGATTCGACAATCGCAGGCCGGTCAGAACCGATCATCTGCCCAAATTATTCTGTAGTGTGAGGGGTTTACAGACTGAAAATTATGCTGGCTGTTGCCGACTGGCTCGGAGGCTCACAGAATTCGAATCGTAAAAATCAAACATGTTTGGAATACTGTAGTGTGAAGGGTACAGCGTTTGGAATCAAAGTCCGTATAGGCTCTTTAGTGTCTCTGTTATAACTCCAGCATAACCTCAGCTATGTATGTATGTATATGTGAGCTGACTGGTAGTCACAACAATGTTGCCATAGATACTAGCAACCAGTAACCTCTGTAGCTGTAGCCTACCCTCCAGATCGCGCTGCAAAAATAAAGAAATAAGCCATGGTTTTTCTCTTTTCTTCAGCCGTGCCTTGACTTCATCCAGTGTTTTGTGTCTCTGTGCAAAATATAACGGCAAAGGCGATCTGTGTATTGACGGCATGACTGACACCTCCCTGTTTGTTCTGCTCACATCTGAAACGCCTGGAATCGCCACTTTGAAATCGTTTGGGATAATCGCCAAGTGTGTGGTCCTGCAACTAGTGCAAAGGTCTTTAACGTTATTCAGGCCAAGGACCCCTTGGCTGATAGAAACACAGCACAGGGTCCCCCCATCACTATGGTATAAAATATTTGGTTGCCGGGCCAACAATATGTGTAGGGTGGTCTATAGTGCCTTGATTGACAGATTTATATACAGTATTTACATCACAGGTTGTGTTTAGTGTATGTTAGTGTACATTTTACATTTTCTGACATTTACATTTTTGCAGAAAAATGCGTTTGGGATCAAATCATTTAGAGGGTCCCCTGCAGTAACTCTGAGGACCCCCTGTTGAGGACCTCTGGTCTAGTGAGGGCTTATTTAGGATTCAAATATTTTTTTTTAATCGGTCACATCAGAGGTGCGTTCAGAATTGGTGAACATATCGAACGTTTGCAAACATATTTGAACAGTTTTGCGTTTGCATTGTGTTTGCCGCGAACGTTTCCAAACAAAAGCAAACAGTTTGAGGAGGTAGTTCTCGGCGAACACACGTTGAAGCTGGACGAAGGGTGACGGTTTAAATCTAACATTTTTGGAATGTTTACACAAATCGTTCAGAATTCAAGTTCAAAGCAAACACGTTCGCCACTGTTCGCCAATTCTGAACGCACCTCTGTCCTTATGTCTGTGGTACCCAACGTTTTTAAAATCGGTTAAGATGTGAGCGCCCTCTAGTGTGGGCCCAGCTTCAAAGACTCAAGCGTCTTGGTGAGGCAGTAGACTGGAGCCCCTTCCTCGGGATGCGTGTCCGTACCTGTGCGGTGGTGAGGCCATTGCACATGAAGCAGATGGCCTCTGCGTCTTCATCAGTCTTCTTCTTGACCTGCAGCAGCTGGGCGGCCTGGATCAGAGGCTCCAGCGTCTCTTTGGCCCCGCATGCCATCAGACTCTTGTCCCTCAGCCACTCCTCCAGCTGGCTCACGTTGTACCTGCGCACACACACACACGCACACGCATACGCACGTCGATGTTTACATGGTACAAAGAGAATATGCAGGTGTGTTCTGTGTCTGGACTTGGCGTGACGCCCGCCCGCGCCCGCACGCACACACACACGCACACACACGCACACACACCATCAAGAAAGTAACCACCACAGTATCACACTACATTGATTGTTTTGCGTCCTCTGTTTTGGTTTCAAACACGAGAAGAACGTAACCAACCCCTCCCCCATGCCCCTCTGCCCTCTGAACAATGCCAAAACTTTCATTGGCCCGATTTACTGCTGTGGGTCAGTGGGACAAAACGTTGGATTGTCTCTTTATTGATTTGCATGAGTTGCAGGAAGGACAACACCTTATTAAAATTTGGGCCATTTTGCCAAGTAGGATGCACATCCACCCACACATCCACCCACACACGTCCTGGCTGCCAATGAAAGCAAAAGCTGAGTGTTCTCACAGCACAAATATCTGGGGAATTCCACCTGTAAACATCCCAGACTCACCACCGTGACATGGGAAAGGCTTGCCATTTGATAGTGTGTATTCTAAATAGCAGCAAGGCTGTTAAATACATATTTTGCTTTGTGTCCTTTACAGTGCCAAAACCAACACTAAATCAGCCAGATTTAAATGTATTTTAATTCTTGTTGAAGCAATTGCTGTGCGGAATGGGGAGTTTTAAATGGCCTGTAAAGCAAAGACAGGTGTTCTAAATGAATGGTGGCCGATCAGACACTGTCAGACCAAACTTCATTGACATCTCTCTGACTTATGGTGGGGATATACTATCTGCAGCATTTTATCGCCTGCCCTAATTTAAGGTCAATCTCAAGAATGCTTGCCAACTTCGAGCTCAAATCAAAACAAACTCCCTTAGAAGCTCTGCCCCCCCCCATTCTTTTTTCAGCGCGAGAACAGGAAGATATAGCGAAATGCAGGGAAATATTGGTGAATTTGCCAAAAATAAATATTAGCTCACATCCTGTTCATGATCTTGGCCAGCTTGTTGACTGCCTGCGCTTTCAGCGTCCGCTCTGACTGCAATTGCTTCTGGAACTTCTCGGTTAATTCCGATAACGTTCTTGATTAATGAAAACATTCTTGGCAAATGCTTTCGCTTTCGTCCGTCTTAGGTGACGTTCATATGTTGGTATGCAATTGGTGGTGCTGTAGGTGAAATTTGTTTTCTTTTGTGAAATGTTAAAGATTTAGACCACACCTTAGAAGCCTTAGAAGTGAGCCAGCACTAATCACTGTGATACGGGCTCATTAAAAGTAATCCGGTACAACCGACCAGCCAGCCTAAAGCAGCACCCCCCCGCCCCCCCGCCCACGCACCTGATCTGCATGCCCTTGCTCCAGGAGCACATGTCCTTGCGCAGCAGCAGGTTGTTGAGCGTGACCGCACCGATGATGTAGAACTGCTGCTTGACCACCTGCTTGATGAGCTCTGGGTCCGTGCCGTGCTGGCACATGGTGGAGTGGAAGGCGCTCAGCTGCCGCAGGATGGAGTCCAGCGTGTACGTGCCCTCGTCGGCGATGCTGGACGTGCGCTTACGCAGCCCGGTGGGCTTCACCCCCGATACCCCCTGGATGGTCTCGTGCTCCAGCATGCCGGGCACTGAGGGGCGCACGCGCAAATACACACATAAATAATGCACATACAGACAAATTATAGGAAAAACAAACTAAAATATTTGACCCAGGAATGTTATTTTTTTATTATTAAGTCAAGTCAATTTTATTAATATAGCCCTTGATCTCATTAGTCTTAATGGGCTTTACAGCCTACATTTCACATGGAAGCAAACAACACCCCCTTAACCTGCTCCTCTACCCCTATTTAGGTTTTTAGTCTTCATACTGCAGGTTTTTACGCACCGAAGATAATAATGTGTAATAAGTATTTATTTATGTACACTATCAAATGGCTCCGCTACAACACATTAGCACACTCACCATTGACGTCTGGTGACAGTCATGTATTGCAATGATTCTGTAGAGCAGTGAGTTAGTGTTGCTAATACAAACAAACACACGCACGCACGCACACATGCACGCACACACACACACACACACCTATCATGGGCTGCAGGATGTTTTCCATGCATTTGATCAGCTGCTGGTAGATCTGGATGGCCAAGTCACTGATGACCTGCCTGTACTCTGCCAGGTCAAAGTTGGACAGACAGTGGTCATTCTGTCTGGGGCTGTTGTGCTTCATGAATGCCTGGGGAGCGAACACACGCACGCACACACGCACGCACGCACACACACACGCATGCACGCACGCACGCACGCACGCGAAGTTAAAGTACAAAGTACTGTAAATGTGTCTTGTATCTGTGAATGAGAGAATGTTTGTATGTGAGAGAGAGAGAGAGACAGTGTGTGTGTGTCTCTCACCACATCTCCACTGTACTGCTTCAGACAGTGTAAGAAGCGGCAGGTGTTGGACAGCCAGAAAGACACGGTCTCAAAGTCGTCCCCGCGTTTCTGATCAGGAGAAGATGACACAGCGTTTAGAGAACCTTCTCTCGCGGCTGTCACAAGCACAGTACTACACACTAAACCATATTTACGTTACTGTACTATCAATACTTTCTTCTCTTGCAATTAGTTTTACATTTACAGCATTTAGCAGACACTTCTAAAAGTAACATAGAAATAGTAAAATAAAAAAAGTGTTTATTCTCTATTAAAAGCAGGGTTATTCATTCTTTTCAACGCTTGCTAACCTCAAGCTCAAATCAAAACAAAATCCCTTAGAAGCTCCCAGCCTATACATTAAAATACATTGCAAAGCTAAGGGCTGTGTAGAAGTACCGGCTAGCAAAATGCAAGATATATTAAGAGACTAAGAGATATTTAATACATTTTACAAAAGGTATATTATCTTACAATTAGCTTGCGATAGCTGACTATACCTTTAAACTTACTAGTACTAACACACAGTAAACTTAATATTACTGTTTGCTAGTAATAAACATAAACGCAGAATTTAATGCACACCCACATGGGTGAGCATCAAATGTACGTACGCCCACCCACCTTGAGAATCTTCTTGATGCTGTTGATGGTGGAGGTGAGCAGCGTGCGGACCTTCTGGTCATCGTTTACGTAGTCGGCATGCCTCAGACACATGAACAGGATGTAGGCCGGCAGACCTGGGATAAGGTTCACCGCTACGCCGCGAGGCTTCAGCTCTGGACACGGGGACAAGGCAGGTTGGAGACTCAGGCGCTTCATTCGTAATAATCCTCCCCAACTTGTTTTTATAAAAAGGCCCCATTTCAAACCTGACACGCTTGTTTTACACAATGACTATGGCTAAAATGGCATGTCAGTTATATTATGAAATGTTGCTATTGAAATAGAGTAAAATGTGAAATGTTTACAGAAGACAGTGGGTTTTAACACCATTCATCTGAAGCAGGTTATGGGTCAAGAGTTTCTCTCTTCAGTTTCAGCCTGAAAATGACTTTAGACTGGCACGCAACTCGATGGCACGCCACTCACACTACTGGGTGACTTCAACATCCCTCCAGAGAAACTGCACTCAACTTCTTTTCCTCATTCAACCTCACACTTTCGCCTTCCCTTCCAACACACAGGGCATGAAACCTTCTAGACCTTGTTTTCACCAGGTCCTGCTTGGCTAACACACTCTCAGTCACCCCTCTTCCAGTGTCTGAC
>JAODOY010068891.1:0-39352 GCA_025399855.1 Forbesichthys papilliferus
ATATATACACACACACACTATATATACGGTATATTGTACTCTTGAACATTGGCTCTATTGTGTAATGTTTGCACAGCAGGATTTCCTTAATACTGTATATCAGTTTGTTTATGTTCTATTATTAGGAATAAGGTTTTTCAATAATATCTAAGCCATTTTTATGTTTATGGGTTAAATTGTTTATTTTGTTCTTTTTGTTATCCATGGTCACATGGTTACGACAAATATATATTCTGTTTTATATTATGTGCGGTATAATCTTCATGACCAGGGTATCAGCAATTTGCCGCTTCTTTTGTAATTGACTCATTTAGCTAGGATTGCCTAGCCTGTTTTATCTTATATTGGGATGGCGTTGCCAAGGACGGTTCAAGGGATCTGGGTTGAGAGTTCTTGTTTGCTGGTTGAGTGTGGTTGCTCTTAGGTGTCTAGACATATTGTCGAGGTTTGAATGGAACGCCCAGCCCACTCACACCTTACAGATTCTGAAATGATCACCAGATTATAAATGGGTTTCCTGAAGAAAAGAAAAGTAAACTTTAAAGCATTTGATACAAGTTGAAACATGTTTCCACTTAACAGGAGATCATTATTAATACAGAGCATTTTATTAAGTGCAAGAGGAAGGGGAGTTTAGGGAGTGAGTTGGATGATGATTTGTGCAAACTGCAAAATTAGACAGATTTACAAAATGCATTTGAGAGCTACATTATGTTATTCACAATATAATTCCACCGGTCTCAATGTACAATTCAGGTGACAATTCACCTGAATGACAAACATGTACTGTAAAATAGATTACAGGAACAACAATGCCCAATCATAACAGGGTAAGTAAATAGCCTACATACTCTCAGATACTTCAAGGACGCTATGGCTCTATACACTATACTGTGTGCTATACTGTATACTTTGCAGTGTGTGTATGCCTTTTGCACGGGGTATGTCTCGGGTTTCACTTTTGCGTTATATTTGGTCTTTCTCATTATTACGTTTAGTATTAACAAAGTAATTACACAAAATAAATATAGCATAGTTGTACAGGCTTACAAGTTGAGATATTTCTTCTCACACTGTCTTCTCACCCCCCCCCACACACACACCTAAAAGATATCCTGACCCACTGGCCTGGGCAAGGTGTGTACAATATAGGGGGCATACTTTCTGACAGAGCACTATCAGGAAGTTGTTGGCTGTTAGCATTGCCACTCACAGCCTGTATACTGTACATTATAACGACATGACACTACCAGGGAGACAGCCATAACTACTATTTCAATGGTCGCCAGGACATCAAAGACGCATGTGTACAACTGCGAGTCAAACATGATAAAAACTATGAAGACGGCTGGCATCAGTCCAACCATGTATAATAAGTAATTCTGGAGAAAGCGTGTTGATATTTTAACTAAAAACAAAAACAACTCTCCCTTCAATGCAATATGGGGTTCTCCCTCAGAAATTCCACCCCACACACTGGAAAAACATTGCAGTGGGTAGGCAGTCTGCACTTTGTGATGCTATTTACAGAGCGAGGGCTGTGTAGAAGTACCAGATTGTGTTTTTCAACATGCACAGAGAACACTGCTACTGTAGTGGACTGCAAGCAAATATTTGTTGAATTTAACAAAAATGTATTATCTTACAATTGTTTGCTATACCTTTTAATAAGTTAAGGGTTGTCAGTTATAAAGACGATTGGCTCTTTTCTTTGTACCTCCATATTGTCCATTACATACTTATTCCATACATTTCTATATAGAATTGCAGTGGTCTGTGTTTTCTATAATGACTCTAATAACACTCATAATAATGTACAATTGATAATCTACTGAACACAGAACTGCAACGCACATTTTTCTGGTAGACTACCATGAATTTTACCAGAGTAGTGTCCATGACCTATTTTTGTCAAATTATTTGTCATAGGTGAAATATTGGCATTCATTTTTGCTGTTTAAAAGGAAATGACAAAGGTTGGCAAAAAAATAAATAGTGGAAGAGCACTCTATTTGATAAACCTGATATGTAATTTTGTGGGTCTAGGACAGAATAACTGCTATTAGAATTAAGGCTTTAAATCCATTCTATGCTTGGCAATGTAGCTAATGTTGAAGTAGATATTTTACTGAGATTTACTTTTTCAAATATTGTTTGACATGACCTTTTATGTGATGAAAGATCACTGTCACTAATGCGTCACACAACATTTTTATTCACATTTGCAGTAAATATTGCAAAATTGGAAAGTGGCTGTAACCCCAAGCAAATAAAAATAATTGCCCAATTATCTGTGGGGGGTTTATTATTTTTATTAATTACATTTTTTTTTAATCTTACTGTTTAACCAGCAATAGCAAGCCCACAGTGACTCATAAATCTTGTTTCTTGCTTCTATTTCCACTGGGAGCAAGTTGGTCAGCACATACACTTCACAATTTCATATTTAGGTGAACAAAACAAGCCGATTTACCTATTTTCATTTCCATTTGTGTGATTGGATGAATCAAATCCCTGACATTATACTGTGTATGTGTATGTGTAGATCTATGCATTTGAGGAATGTTCACACGATGACCATAAACATTTTATAGTACAGCAAAGGTAAAATAAGGTAAGTCACATATTGGTATCATGAGAGCAATGTGATGTGGAAGACATGCTTTAAAGTGTTATCAGTGTGATCTGGGCTAATATCTTGTTCGAGGATGGAGGACAAACATAAGAACAAGGTTACGAGAGTTTTAAATCAGACAAAGGAAATATAACAACTATATTAGTGTGAAATTAATTAATAATGAATAGTCTACAAAACTGTCTCAGGAGGAATAATATTGTTAACTGTGGGGAAGTAATGCTACTGCACATACAGTATGTATTGCAGCTCAAAACATGCAGATAGGACCCTTAATTACACTTTAGAAAAGGTATACATTAATATTGATGCTCAACATCTGAATGGGATATAGTTAGTCAAATGTGAAAGTAAATGGGTAGTGATTTTGAAGCTATCTCCAGTTACGGTATACGTTCATGTACAGGCCCGATTAGGTAGAATTACCTCTCAGGAGATACAGTATGAAACATTCTAGCTACAAAGGCTAACTAGCCATCCATTGAAACTCTCTGTCACACCTAAATTACAGCAGCAGCTGCCAATGTGTTTTGACGTGTGATGTTTTCCTCTCTTACACGGAGCTAGTTATTAGTTTACCCATTTAATTTGTGTATTTAAAGTAACACGCAACAGATGCAGCAATCCTTTCACCACATTGCACACATTCACATGTCAGTCCCTGGAGGTGCTCGTGCTCATTAAGCAGGATTATACTGAGTGCTCTGGGAGGAGAGAGACAGCACTTTGTGCCTGTACAGTAGGTACCATTGTACAGTAGGTACCACACTCATAGCTGGAGATGAAAGTGGTCAGTTGGAGGTGTAAAACATTGGAAGAAACTCCTCTAAATGTGTTTTTCAAAACATGTCCTATGTTTCTTAACTTTGTTTTCTCTATTCTATCAAGAAAGCATGTGCTCTATGGCCATTTTGCACTCTCACACACACACACACACACATACATAAATTAACTTACAGTAAGTAACAAAAATTTTGTCACAATACATTAATTGATATCGCTCCATAAAACACTTTACACACAATTACCTTTACATAACAAAAATTGGTTTAATGTATTAAATTACGTAACATTTTTTTAAAAAGTGTGTGTGCGTGCTTGCATGCGTGCTTTCTTGTGTTGGGATTAGCACTTAATTACTGGTGCCAATATAACCTCTAATTATGTATCTGGTTGTTTGTCCCTGGAGCTGTCTGTCAGACTCCTCCTCATAATGCTCCTCACACCAGAATATTAATAGAAATTAGGAAGAGAGAGAGAGAGAGAGAGAGAGAGAGATTGCATTGACTGATCTTATTTTGGAGGCTCCTGTGCTGCTCTTTGTACGCACATTATTTGTGCAACTGCCTACTTTTGTTTGTGTGTGTGTGTGTGTTAGAGAGTGCAGGAGTGGTTGTGTGAGTGTGTGTGTGTGAAAGAGAGAGAGAGAGAGACATACAGAAGGTGTCAGCTACAGAAGTGCCTTCAGCCTGAGCCAGGAGCTGAGAGGCGCTAATGAGAGGGAAAGAAATGTCTCGCCAATTCAGGACTGTGGCTTTAAGTGTGTGTGTGGATAATGGGGAACTATCAAATGTAAAATTAAGCAAAATTATACCGACGTTGATAATAACAACATGGGGAATGTGAATTCAATAAATATACAAGTAAAAAGAGAAGAAATAACAGAACAATTCCCAAGCATGCGATGAAACAGCTTTTTGAAAGTTCAAGCTCAAGTTTTCAAAATACCCATATCAGTTGTGCTTTAAAATGTGTGAAACTATATATACTGTGTGTATATATATATATATTTATATAACACATGTGTCTTTGGTGGTGGTGCTTTATGTAAAAAAAATGTTAGAATGTTGTTTTGCAAAGACGGAATAGTCCAATATAGCTTTCTCGGCCAATCAAGTGAAAATGCACTTTCTACTAAGCTAAAAGCCGACCCGGGCTTTCTTAATATAAATTTGTTCAAAGAATCTGGTATAATAATGACCTTATTCAGTATACCAAACACTAAAGCTTAGAAATCCATTTAACTGCTGGTATATACAGTTTTATAACCAAGAATGGAATGCTGATTTCCTTGTGTCAGCTAGCTGGTAATAATACAGACTAACTCGTTTAGGTTGTTTTTGCTGCTGTTTCTCATAAAAAAATAGATAGGATTGAATTTAGGGTTTAATCATTCTCATTAAATGTACCAATATACAATATCATAAAGCTGGCATTACTCACAATGTTAATACCATTAAGAAAACTGCATTTTGAACTATTTAAAATACCACAAATACAGCACTAAAATGTAACTGAATAATGGCTTTACTTTTAAGTACTTAGCGCACCCACCCAAACCTCCCATGACTCCCAGTCAGTATTACAGTATATTTAAAGCATTTACTGTTGTTATTGTTCAGTTTAATATAACATTCTTAATGTTGTACTGCATGTGACAGCAACCTACAACCAAAGCCAACAGAGATTCATTTCATGCAGGAAATCCATGTAACAAATTGTGTGCAGCTTCTAAACATTTTAAATGTTTTAATTCAACCAAAATCCTTTGAGTAATGCTTTTAGTCCCAAATTGAAAGTAAAAGTTTTTTTAAATGGGAATTTAAATACAAAATAAATCATGGAGGTTATCCTTAATCAATCTTCTCGTAATTGTACTCACTGTAAGTCACTTTGTATACAATTGTAATTGTATCCCTTTGCTGGGTTACTGAGAGCTAGGGTGTGTGTGTAGCCATTGGAGCATTGAGCAGAGGGGGGTATCTTTTTGGTTTTGATCTGTCCTGCAACACATTACTAAGAGCTGCACTAAAAAGTGTCTCACGTGTTATGTTTGGAGCTACAATATGACTGGTGATATGAACCAATTTTAATACATAGAAATGGGGTTGGAAAGTCTACTGGGAAAGGGAGCTGTCTGGTTGGCAAGCAGGCCAGATCCCTAGAAACTTATAATGAGATTGCAGATTCAATTGTGTCAGTATGATATTGTCCCTAGCAGGGCCAAGGTCCTTGATTGGTTTTGCTATGCATGTAGAATTCAGCAATTTCCTCCCAAAAAAGAGGACAATAGGAAGGGTTGTTGAATTGAAAGGATTGTTAAAACATGCGATGCAGAAATTCTGAATGTTCTAGATGGCTTGAAAATTGCAATGCCCTAATATTTTTTTAAGTAACCTGAGCCTAGCCTATATGGCAGAATTGTTCCCATTATTTGTCAGTTATGAGGTATAAAAGCCAGTGACAATGAGCTCCAAAATTTGGACAGTAGGTTTGAAACTTGTACTGTCCTAGTGACAGAAGTCTAATTAAGTTTAATTTATTTAATTTACTTGATATTGACAGTTATCTCTGTCTCTGAGATATGTACTCCGTTTTATCGTTATATACACTGTAGTTATCTATATATGTACAGGAGGTCAGCAGTTGTACATCTGACATAACGTTTCTTTTGTATAAGTTATGAAGTGAAGAGAACCTTCAGCGCAGTAATCACAATCACAATTTTATCAGCATTTCGCAGACATTAATGAGATGTAGAGTTTGCCAGCAATGGTGTCTGCTTACAGTACAATTAATCAATACAGGATGTTTGGTTTTAGAGTATCTCATGTCAAAGTCTGGAACACAGACAAAGAGTTCATGGCAATATGAACAAAACAGTTTCTTTTTTCATAGAATTATAAAAAGGACTCTCTCTTTTTAAGTTGTGATGATTTTCTAATCAGGGAACATCAGTGCTTACGCTGATCCATTTACATGCTGTGGAAGGAACAGTGAGCTCTCTATAAGGATGGAATAGGCATGCAAAAGACTCACAGAGATGAACATGTGCATGGACACACATGAGATCAATACAATGTTTGTTCTTTTAAATGTAAAATGTTATTTGAGAAGTGTTATTTCAAAAATATACAGTGTTTTTCCAGTTGTAATTGTATTATTATTAAAATGGTAGGCTACTTTATGTTAATTCAAGCATTACAGCAGCAAATACATAAATGATGTAGGGAACACAGACACACGTCTTTACAACTCAACATCGCCATAGTTTTGGACATACAGTCTGACCAAACAGAAGGCAGATTGTTCCTATCTGCCATTTTGTCCGTCAAACAATACTTTCCGCCTGTCATGAAGTCCACATCTCAGTTAAACTTAAAATTAAATTTGTGTAACTTTATGAAAGTTCTGTTCTTACCACTTTCTGGAACCTGGAAAACTATACAATCAATCCTCTTAAAACGTCTCACACCGAAAACTGATAAATTGACGGGAATTCTGATAACTAAATAATGTTACAAATATAGTAGGGCTCACAATTATCTCACAATTCTTTCCCTCCTTCCTCAATACAGTATGTTTATTGCGCTAATGTACACGAAACCAACATGTTCTCACTCCCAACTCGCCAAAAATTGCAGCTTGATCAATGGCCTTTCTCGTCACTTTTCGAGGCGTTTGAAAGCATTTGGCGTCGTAGGATTAAGACTTCGGTCATTGACTGTTACGGCAAGGCTACGGAGAAACCACCACCGGTTTACTTTTAGCTATATGGGCATGCAATCGTAAGTATTATCTCTGGTTGTAGATAAATACTAAATATACAATCGAGACTTGTTGAATTGTAATTACTTGAAATCATACAATTAAATAGTTTCAGTTACATTTCGGTATAGGCATGTGTATCTTATGATTTCAAGTATAAACCCAAGTCTGTGAACTAATCTTGAGCAAAAAGAAATGGGGAAAAAAAAAAACAGTATGGTGTTGAATGCATTAGAGAAGCCTAAAGAACAGCGCTCTTGCACTGCCCTTTGACATTATGCGGGAGAAAGCACTGTGGTGCAAGAAGGAGAGAGCATTCTCCATGTGCATTCCCCATGTCCACTATCACAATGACTTTGTTCAGAATATCTTCACAAAAACGGCTTGG
Organism: Forbesichthys papilliferus; assembly: GCA_025399855.1. Lineage (NCBI taxonomy): Eukaryota > Metazoa > Chordata > Actinopteri > Percopsiformes > Amblyopsidae > Forbesichthys > Forbesichthys papilliferus. The sequence continues at coordinate 7,572 of JAODOY010068891.1, forward strand.
CCATAACTAAATGAATGAATACAATGAAAAAACTCCAGAGCTGCAATTTATGTACATTTTTCAACCTTTCAAGTCAACATTTTGTTGAACTTGAAGGTGGGTGTAAAGCCAAAGCCATAAGGACCTGATCGTACTAGCATGGCCCGACTATTCAGCCCTACAAAGCATTAATTACACAGTCAAACTGAGAAAAATAGCTTAAAAGTTTGTTTAACTGTCCAGTTTTGTAATTTGTAATTTTTAACACATATTTTAACTAAGGTGAGTTTTGAAATAGATGAAGAAATACAAATAGTTGTAGCAACATTCATTGGTTAAACTCTGTCCAATAGTTTAACCAGAGGTCTACCCCCAGTAGGAGGAAACGACTGCAAACACTTATATGTAATGTATTTGTAACTAATAATGGAGCCTGCCCAGACCTTATTCACCAAGTGAATAAAGTTTACAATTTTCATCTACAATTTACAAGTTACAATTTTCATACCCTGCAATAATCACATCTTGCTCAGCCTGGGCCTTCTGGATGATTGTGCTGGCTAGAGCCATATACACTCCTGCAATGCCAAGCCTTGGGGTGTGGGTGAGAAAGACTGGAGAGACATTGAGGCATTTAATACCACTTTGTTGCACTACGGTCATGTTCAGTTATTGAGTGAGAATGGAGTCAGAATGGCCGGTTCACACATCTTCTTGCTATTAGACTGCCTGTAAGAGAATGTCGTGAAACCATGGTGTCCTACACTCAAGCAACCCTGAGTCACACGCATGCCTGATGTTATCAGGCATATATATTATACTTATACCTGGACAATGCTTTCGCTCCACTCATGAAATGTGCATTAGACAATCCACCCGCATGAGATACTGTAACACGACTTCCCCGCGCTGAATTGAACCTGAAAAGTCCTTGAGGCAAACCGATATAAAATGGTGTATAGTGGCTAAGCCAGGTGTACAGTATATATCTGTCACAACCATACTTTGCGCTATACTGGTACCTTGTAGTACTGTATCTATGGTACTTTCTGTTTAATTAAATGTCCTTGTTCTATGGAGTATATTAATGTGTATTGCACCTTTTTATGTTTTTTTGCAATTTGCTATGTTTCTATGTTGTTGACATTGCATTATACTGTGAAGCACTTTGTGACTGCTGTCTGTGAAAGGCGTATATGTATAACTCATTTTTTTCTTTCATATGATGAACAAAAAACGTTTTTGGATTATTCCACCAAGTGATATGTGCTCTACATTCACAGATTCATACAATTTGTACAGTATGTGCTTCACAAGCAGATAACAAAGCAGTGGATGAATACAATGTGAATACCCAGAAGTGATCCATAACAAATAGGATTTCTATAAATGTATTAAATCTGTTCATGAAAAATGAAGGCTCCATATTTGATCATATGCAGCTGTGACATAAGGGGTGTCTTTTTTTTTTTTAAAGCTCTTGTAAGACATAAATAGTATTTACAATTATTATAACAAATAATGCATTATAACGTAGGATGATTTTTTAAGAATATTTACAAATTGTATATTTGTAATCATTATTTAAGAACATTTTTAACTTTTGATCACCGAAACTAGTATTTATTTTTATTTCATGTTTTCTTTCCTTCACGTGTCAAAGTCCAGTCCCTTAGGTAACTTGATTGCACTTCATGAAGCAGCTGCAAAATTAAATAAATATTTTTTCTGTACGTTTATGTGTTTTTGTAATATTTTAATTATATACACCTTTTGGAGAAAAATGTACTGTAGAAGGGCAAGGAACCCTATATGGTTCTAAAACCAAACTAAAATAGTTTGGTCCAAATCACTCAAAAACATTGCATGCATGTTTGAACCATGTATAATACAAAATATATAATAACATGTTACTGTAATTAAAAAATAATGATAGTGGTAATGAAAAATATTATATTTAAATAATTATTAAAAAGAAAAGTTTAATTAAATAACAAATGTCATTTAATACTTTTTTGTATATATCATAATGATATATAATAATAAATTATGAAATACATCTATTCCAAATATTCAGCCTTTGTCTGCTGGTGACTTGTTTGGTGTTTAGATTACATCTTTTACCAGGTGTCTTTTGCTTTTGGGTCCACTAACGTGAGATGTAACAACTCGGCCTTGTTTGTAACACGTGGCAGCACGGAATGAGGAGGTCTTGTGAGTGGGACCAGAGGAAGATTAAACCTCAAAAGGAATGAGGAGAGAAATTGCACCTGAATTGGCAGGAGAGATTGGAAGAGGAAGCAAGAAGTATAGATAGGAAGGGTTGGAGAGGGGAAGCAATTAAAGCTTTGCTGCCTGGAGGGCTTGGGAGAATAAAGGCACTGTGTGGAAAGGTGAAGGAACAGTTGAGAGCCTATTTTCTCTGTAAGGTCAGGCCTGTGAGATAACTGTATAACCTCTGATGAGCGAGAGGAAGAGAGAAATATTGGAGGAGTGTTTGTATACTGTAGCGTGTAATGTACAACGTACAGTGCATGTCTTCACATAATTGAAAACCATTTCCTACATTTAATGAGGACAATTTAGAACAATATGTTTGATGTTGGTTAAGAGCAGGAAGGATTTATTATCTGTTTTACTGTCTGCCTTGTGTGGCTGGTTTTCGGTGAAAAGCAGGAAATCAATCAGCCACTTTGTATTTGACACTGAACAAAAAGGTCAAGGTGAAAGCGTAGAGGCAGCACATTTTCATAAGAGGGAAAACATGTTCATGTGTGCCAGACAAATGAAGGGAAACAGGAAATATTGAGGCTAAAAAGAGAGGGGGGGGGGGTCAGAAAAGAGTAGAGGTGAATAAAGGCTAAATATGTAAGAGAGGGGACATGAATGATGACAGGGGTAACTGGATAGAATATGGAGGGTAAGGGGATGTACATGCCCAAAGCATACAAAAATCTAGAGACCCATATCATTTATTTTCTTAATGGTGTGATTGTTGTGGTTAATGTTGTTCGATTCAGCTCAACAGACAGCTCAGTTGCCCTGACAATAACACCAGTGACAGTAGCATGATAAAGATAGTTAACAATGAGCTGTCTGTCTCTCAGATTATTTCCGGTCCAGTCAGTATGCTGTATTGCATTCTGGAATCTTGTCAGTTTTGGTACCATCTGTGACATCCTTTCAGGACTGTAACCAATTGTCTATTTTCACTCTAAGTCATACAGCTAATAGAATACTAAACATAGATAAAGCATTGTAATGCATTTCATTGGAAGCAACATTTGAATGGTTCTGGTCTCTTATGTTGGCGTGTTGCCTTACAGTATGTCTCCAATGGCATTTTGCTGAGGAGGTTGACGTATCAAGAAAACAAAATCTATTAGAACTTTTTCAATTGCCATCCGTGGATATCAATATTTCATCATCCCTAAAATGTGTGTGAGGTTAGAAGGTGTCAGTCTGCAATATGCAGATGACAGGAACACTGAATCATATTTTCTCATCTCTTTAAAGTAAAAGTTCAGCCATAATTAATTAATTAATTGTTAAATGGAGAACTGTTTGGAATTTCTATTAAATAATTCAACATAAATTAGTTCACTGGGCCAAGAATCTTAAATGTACAGTAACTGGTCGGGTAAAAATACAGTGAAAAAAGAGTAAGATCATAGGCTACTAGTAGGCCACTCTATGATTTGTGTCTTTGGACACGCACCAGCTTGAGTAGACTCAAGCAAAGCATATTCTCCTAATGTATTTAAAGTAAATGTGTATCTTTAATTATTTGTTATTTTGTAAACTGTTTGGAATTTCTATGAAATAATTATCAACATAAATCAGTCCACTGAGCCAAAATGTAGTACTAGATAGGGTTCAAACCGACAACATCACAAGTGCAATACTTATCCTAATGAGTCATCGACGTACACTTCAAAGTCACGATACCCTTAGTCTACTAGTAAGTCACACAATGAGGAGGGTCAATTGTTTACAGTCATTTTCTGATCTCTCCTCTCATTATCGTAAGAAAATGGAAGCTACATAAAATACAGTTTTTATTTCAGAAAATGATTAGCTTAATTGGCATATAGTAATTTGGTTTTTAGCCTCTGGATCCTATTAACATTTTGTTTGACAAATGTGAAGACAACTGAAGTTTGTAAAATACAAATTTAAACATTTAGCAGCAAACATAATACAGTCAAATAGAATTATCTAATAGGTCTTTATGTAGATTTTTCTTTGCAACATCCAAACTTTGTTGGTTTTTATTTTCTCCTTCATGCAGTGAGAAAAGATTGTGGACAAAACAAAACGTAGAGCAAGCAATGTGAATACATAACAATCACATTACTTGAAAGGGAATGAAAAAACCCTCTTGAACTAAAGTACATTTTAACCATTAATCCAGCAATAGCCTGTTTTACTTTAATGTAAAACTGAACAAAACAGCTTATACAGTTGAAAAAGAAGTTTTGCTTTAGATCAAATAGAAACTTCTCCTTAGAGTAATCTTCCTTTATTTTAGTGTAGTGTGGCAGCAATACACTTCCATAATGTATTCATCTGTCCTATTTTTTTGTTCCCCAGTTGGTTGTGTGCCTTGCTCAGTAGCACAAAACTGGTTGGGCAGTACATCACTGATTAGGCTAGTGTCTCACATTTTTCCAGAAGTTTTGTTTTAAACTTATTTTCAGGAGTGGCATTACTGCAACAATGAGAAAGTTTAAGTGTTAAAGGGGGCAGGTAACAGGTCACACACAAAGTTATTGGTGTTGGTTTTGTACTACTTGAAAATCGGCATGTGCAGCAATAGACATTTCTAGGGCACATGCAAAAAAAAGGATGTCAGTTTTTGCACAGGGGGTTTTGAGACAATGGAGGTACAATGGCTGGCTGGCATTGCTGAGATTCCCTTGGGAACGGAGAAGTACTGTATAGAGCCGGATTCAAGAATATACTGTATGGGCCCATTCTGAGATCAACTGATGTTGAGATAAAAATGACTGAATAGATGAAGTGATAAGAACAGGTGTAGCAATGCAGATTTTTCTGTTCCAGTAATATCAAAATGTACCTGAAGAATATGCCCATGATGATGTGACAGTAAAAAATACAAAATGAAGCATGCCCAGACCCTATTTACAAGTATTTTGGGATTGCGAATATCATGATAAATAATTGGACAGAGAACAGGGAAATATGGGCAAATCAGTCTGATATAAGTACAATTCAATAAATATAACGAAAACAGAAACATAAATATAAGAATATAGCATAAGTATTAGCAGAACTAACTGAAATAGAGGATTTATTTGTGGTTAAAGATGTACTTCCACACTGTACAGTAATACTGTATATAATGTAACCTGGTATGTAGTATAGATAGATGGCTAGCTGCTAGCCAACACAAATGATATTCAGACATAAAGTTAAACAAAGACATATTCTTTGTTATTTTCACGAACATTAAAGGTAAATGTTTTGCATGATATGACTAATCATTAGATATCATTAATTCAAATAAAAGTATTACTCACGGTACCAAAAATGGCAATCCGTTTCCGAAAGGGGATACAATTTCGGTGTGACACCCGCGAGTGCGTCTTTATTAATGTTTAGGTAAAGTAAGTAAATCAACACATTATTCAAGCAGCCCATTTCTAATCGTTTACTGTTACTGAACAATAGCCTATATTAATCTAATGTTGTTATTGATGTGCACAGTGCATCCCTCTTGATAATATGACTTGTTGTATATGAGTTGTGTTTATGCTACGGTAGCCTACCAGTTACTGTATGAAAAACTAGATTTACAGATTTGGTCACCTGCAAATGTTGAACATTAAACTTGTACTTACTGTTTGTGTATTGGTGAACAACATCAGGGCCCTATTTCAGCAAGCAGGTTTAACCAACTTAGAAACTAACCCTGAACTCTCAGTTGGCCAACTCTGAGATGGAAAACTCAGATCTTTCAGTTTCAGAACAGCTGATAAGCATTTATTTAGTCAATTCGGAGACGGAGTATGTTTACTCTGAGTTAAGCACGTGCATGACAACTATACAAAGCCATTATCAATGGAGCTCACATACTACGCTGCATTATGGCGACCACCAAGAAAAAAAATAAGTTTAACATGCTTAATGCAGACCAGAATGCTGTGTTTGAATGCAATGTGCTAGTCAGTGTGGAACGTCAATGGCAACAATGTTTTGCATTGGCAAGGCACTTTATATATTGCCACATGCAAGCACACAACCCAGCAAAAATACACATACCTCCCTCAGTGTAGCCTCTGATGCAGTCTTTTCGCACCTTTTCCAACACATGAAAACCCCTCTCCAACTTCTACACAACACAACGGCACAACCCATTCACACACAATCACAAGGACACAGACACATCACTAGACGTCACACTAAGCACTAGCATCTCAGACCAAAATAAGTTATTAATGAGCCACATGTAGTTAAAGATAAAGGAGGTAAAAGAGGGGATAACCCCTGGTACTCTAAGAAACTGTCCAATCTTCTACATGAGAAATCAAGAGTGGGCTCCTGCAAGTTAAACAGTGGTCAAGTGTTTAAGGAACAACTGTACTGCTCTAATTAAAAAGTCAAAATCTGAGTAAAATGTATCTGCCACGATTGAAAACCCGTTCCAATTCACGAAAATAAAAAAATTCAGAATGGACATTCCATGCCCCTTTTTACATTGACACAATACATTTCCGACTAAGGCTGTCAGACCCGTCCCCATTGGTTACTGTTGCTAATGTCTCACAAGCTTTTTTAGCTTGTGGGACATTCTATGATATTCTCTCTCTTATTCCTAATAATATTGCAATATGCTTCTTGCCAAATGTGTCTACATTGTCAAACAGCGTTCTACAGAGAGGCATCAACTTCTTTATTCAAGGATATTTTGTACAATTTTCACAAGTCACAACATGAGATCTAACATGGCTGTAATGCATATACTGCCTGTAAAAAAAAAAAAAAGAGTATAATACTAAATTCTAAAGTCGATACTAAAGTCGAATGCATATTTTTCTTACTGTACCTTCAAGAATACAGCCTTGTATTTGTTGCTGTTGGTCATTTTCAGTTCAGCCACCTCCCACAAGCTTTTCATTCACCGTAACTTTAGTTTAGCCAACTGTGTTTTCTGGTGTAGTACTGTACACTATACCGTTAGTCTGGAGGGATATCTCGTTGGAATTGCACATTCCTGAAGCGCATGTAATGACACATTTATAAGGTTGCACAAGCATTTATTTAGCGTTATTGTGCCCTGTGAAAACAGATGCTAAAAGTTAATCTACCCCATTTTAATTAGATTACATTGTTTTGGGACACGCTTGTATTTATATTTATTTATTAATACGTATGTGAGAGGTCAATGAATTTCCTAGACAGATACTACTGCTGCCAGATGTAGCATGCTCACTAGTCTCAGCCTCTTCCGTTCATTAACAACTCTGTGCTGAACGTCTGATATACCCTTGTAGCTCGACAGGGGACTCTCAGGAAGTAATGCAGTCGATTTCCATTGGCTGTTAGCAGGGCAGTAGCTAGTGGATTCTATGCCCCCTGGGGAAAAAACTGCATGTGGGCCCCAGACCGCCCTCCACCCATATCATATAGGCTACTGTACAATGTATGACACTTCCGGAAAGTTGTCGATCTTACGAGGGTATGAATCAGACGTTCAGCACAGAGTTGCTTATGTGACGTAGTGCTAATTAATGGAAGTTTTAGTCATGCCAGAACAAAAGCCATGCTGAACACAATTAGGTCTGGCTGTCTTTCTCAGAGCTTCAGCCTCTAATTATCACATTCTACTTTTCCTCTCCCTTGCTTTCTTTGCCTTCGAATTTTTTCTTCTTCTGTATTCCTTTGCTTTTTATCCCACACCTCCTATGGGCATCACAATGGATACACACCTCTAGATTAGTTAGTTTACAGTAAATATTATCAGCTCCGCATATTCCCAGCCAATCAAATAAATAATGAATTCCTTGTTAGTCCACAATCTTTTTTTTTCTCTCTGGTTTCTTCCTTGCCCTTCTCGATCTATCTTCCTGCCTGCTTAGCTGAATAGCAGCTGTTCAGTCAAGGAAAGGATACCCCTTCCTGTGCTACTGTGTCTCTGGGTTAGACATAATGTGGAGATATGAAATCAGTAAAAGCATTTTATTGTATCGGGATGATGTAAACTGGTTGCAAGTAGCGTATTGCTGGTTTTAAAGACGATTCTACAACAAAGCCAAAAGCCAGCGGGACACCTCGGTTTGTCCTCATTTTATGGTTTAACAAATAAATTAGACTGAAAATATATACAGTAATAAGGATAATATTTAGCAATAACGTTACAGTGATGTATACTTAACAGTCATGAGAATTCAATCTTCTCAGTTTTTATTCTGTAGCAGGAATTAAACTTTTCAGAATACAGTAGACTTCTGCAGCTCCTTTTACTATTTCAATGCCATAATTTTCTCATACATATTCACATTTCAACTCTTTGGTAAGAAATATATTCTAATTAGCACTTTTGACAAGTCAAATAATTTGTTTATGTTTTTAAAGAAGTTTCTGTCTTACTGTATCATGTCCTTTAAATTAGTTTAATGGACATTTCTGCACACACACTGTAAAACAAGACAATTATTGTCCCCTGAGCTCATAAACTTGCATTTTCAGCATTTTTCCCATGGTTACATGTTTCATTGTACATAGGTTTCCTGCTATATAGACTCAGGATGTTTGAGCAAATTATAAGTGAGCAGGATGCCAAGTCACTCCTGTAGTTATTACTCAAGTTAAAAAAATTATATGATGACAGCTTCTTACTTTGGTAAATCATATTAAGCTGCAGTAGGAAGCTGAGGGAGATACATTTTAATGAATACATTAATATCAATGGGAATTTGTCAATGTACGGGATATTAATCCCCCCCCCCCCCCACACACACACACACACACAGACAGACCATTAAGACATTAATGATGAAAATTGTCTTCCATCTAATTAATTTCTGGCATATGAATTAGATACTAGGAAATGAATTGTGAAAATGTCAGTAGGTGTTTATTTTTCTTTAACTTTTTTTCGTACTATTAGTTTTCTTATGCACATTTGGCTTTGACTGCCAAAAGAAACACACATGTCATAGAAAACCCAATAATCCATAATGTCTCAATAATTCCTCCTGATGTGTACCTAGGGTTGAATTCGTTGGCTATAAAGGTCATACAGTTTATGAAGAGAGGCTGGCAGTCAGAGGAACCTCAATGTGAGGATTCAACTGACATTTTAAATTGTCAGCCTGTGTTCTGCACTCCTTAAGCATCTCCATTACCGCCAGCAAATTCCCATTGATCACACCTCCTTCACTCCTATCCTCAGTCACCGCTTCCTAGCATGTACCAACGTCTCCATTCTCTCTCTCTTGTTGCCTATTTCTTCTTCGGTGTAGCTGCATTTCCTATCTGTCTACCACGGTGAATGGTAGCAACAAATACATTCTGGTTCTGGCTACCAATAGTTAACTTAAATCATTACTATCCCCCATAACCTCTACATTAACAATTAATATACATAATGTGTAAAGCACAACACTCCTACAATAGGTCACAAGTGGGCTACACAATCTACAGAAAACATTATAATTCCTCATTAACGGTTTGGGGTTTTTTGCTATACACTACAGTAGCCTACGCTGGATTTACATGGACACTTTTTTGTCTTTCTGAATGGAATCTTTCAGATTGACAGTTTTGGGTAACCTGTTTACATGGAATGTCACCAAATCAGGTCTGGTGTGTATTACATGCGCTGTCAAAACTTATAGAATTTGATGTTAAACATGCACACATTATCTAGCTCATAATTTAACCTGCAAATGCATGATATTGCATTCTCTTTACAACAGTATATGGAAAATATGAATCTAATATATACAATATATTGTCATTCTGGTTTAGAAATGTAAGTCTGAAATACAAATAACTGAATACAAATTGCGAGGGCACTCATTGATACACACACACACGCTCCTTATGCATGTACACAGACACATTTACTTACCAGTGTAATAGAGGTCATAGTGCACATCATATTGTTTTCACAATGTATCAGTAGCAACTTTCCCATTCTAAAACCTATTTAATCCCACCGGTCACAATAGTGATAATTAATGGACTAAAACAGAACACAAAAACAGTAGAAATGCTCAGTGTTCATATCTTGTTTGTTGTCAAGATGAGTGATGGACATGGTTTTTTACACATACACTTGAGGATTCACTGAGTGGCACATTGATGAATTACTCATAACGTCAAGCCAGCAGTGTTGAAGAATAAATTAAAAAGAGTGTGTTCATCGGTTAATAGTGAATTTGAATGTATCCGCTTGCAAATAACAAATGGCAATTTGAGAGTAGTTCAGGTTTGCATGAGATTCAGGATCCGAGGAAGCTCTCCCTGTCTAGCGCTAGGATCAGAGGTAAACACCAGCGGTGGGGGACTCGAGTCACATGACTTGACTCGAGTCAGATTCTAGTCACAAATTTTAAGACTTGAGCATGACTAAATAAGATGAAAGTCTCAACTTAACTTTGGCCAGGTATTAAAGGACCCATTCCATGAAACCAATTATTTCTAGTTGTTTTTGGCATTAGCAATGTCGATGTGACACGGACAAGTGCTTGGCCTTTCAACGTGGATTGTTAGTTCCCTTGTCTGTATTTGCCATAAAAGGAAAAAAGGTGGAGAAACAGGCATATAAGAAAATAGTGTGTATGTTACTTAGAATACAGAACGTTTGTTTGGTTACGCCCCTATGAGGATATGGCGACGTAGTATTCAGCAAAATATACAATCTAAGGAACTGGGCCCTATTTCAGCAAGCGGGTTAGTGAAAACTCTGAGTTTGTTATCCCTGAAATGACAGAAACTCTTGAGTTTTCTGTTTTATAAAGATAACTCAGCGAAAGTCACCATGGTAACTTACTCTATGAACCTAATCTGCTCGCTAGCAGGTTTTCTTTAACAAACCCTGAGTTTCTCTCCTCCCCTCCACTGAGCCTGAAGCCGCTGTCAGACCCTTCCTTCCGAATTAATTCCCATTTACATCCAGAAACAATTTTGAGACCCTGATTAGATGTACAATATCTGATTACCATATCATAATCAAATGTTTGTTGTTTTGTCACATTTTTGTCACATTATCTATCCTTTTACATTTCTGTTAAAACTGTACTGTATGGCCTGGAGCTGTGGCTTAAGAAGTTGCTCTGTGACTATATAAGTATCTTGGAGACGGGTTTGAATCCAGCAGTTGTGAATTTTCCAATTAGGCCTATATCCTCTCTGTTCCCATCATCCAACACCAACAAAATAAAACACATAAGCCTAATGGTTTAACTATGCACCCAAGACATCTTGGAGGGCTACACAGCATGTATCGAACACACACTGATAGCACACATTTAAACCATACCATTAAAAGAAGCAGTTGTTCAAAATGGAATTTTCTGAAATAGTGTCTCGTCAAGAACATAATTCTTGTACAAACAGTAAGATAATTATTGTACTATTATACATATATGAGCTAAGGACAATTTTAAAGTGGTTATACAAAACTATACAACTTAAAGTTGTATTCTATTCTATTCTAAAGTATACTCAAATCACACTAAAGAAAGGGCACTCTGCTTTTGAGAGAGAGAGATGTTTGCTTGCTCCAATATATACTTTTCCTAAGTAACTTTCCACAGGCCAAACACAGCCTGAACAATTTCTGCTATATGGGATCTGACCAAAAGTCGGATGTGGGAGGTCATGCAAGGTCAAAGAGAAGTCTAAAGTAGAATTAACTCCAAAAATAATTTAATGTGGAGCATGGCTTGTACAAAGGCTTCAGACTGGCACAAAATAGCATCAAACACAAAACAGCCAGTGTTAGAAAAAGACTACCAAAAAGCACAGCTTGTATCTCAGAGGCATGCCAAGACAATCTAACAGAGAACAAAGGGTAGTCTGTGAGCTATGTAGCATTAACGAGGGCCAACAAGGTCCAGGTGTGACGCCTTTTTGATTGGTGCTTGGCTCTTAAGTGAGATCAGGAGCAGGAAACTAGCCTGGGAGACGATAGATACAAGCCTCATTCACACTCACACACAATAGAGGGGAATGAACTAGGAGGTAGAAGGACCTTGTCGACTTGTGACATATATGTTTGTGCTTATAAAATATTCTCTCTGCCATGGCCTTTAGATTGACCTCATGCACCTGGGTGTCTACCATATATTCTGTATTCACACCGTTTTGCCCAAATAAGGCCTGTGAGGCAAGAAGTTTTGAGAGACATATGGAAAAAGTATTTTTCTTCTTCTGTGAAGACCAGAAAAGCATGCAAAGCTCATTTATATTTATCTGAGAAAAAAAAGTTTTTGGAGGTGAAGGTGCAGTGAAACAGAAAGAGATAATGGCCATAAATAAGTAAGCCTGAACAATAACAGGGCTTGTTTATTTTTTTTGTATAATCAACTGTATTGAATAAGATAATCTCACAAGAGAGTTATAGTTTAAAGAAAGGACAATGCCCACCAATAAATGGCGGAGGTCTGCATCGGTTTAGGCAGTAACTGCTTCCCAATTGAAGATCCCAAACAATTAGTGAATCTCAAATGCTCTCACATGGTAGTAATTTATCTTCAGAATTCACAAGGTACTTTTTATTTTTATATTTTAAGGCCTACTAGTGACTCCTGGAACAAGTTAGGAGAAACATATCTGCTGTAATTTGCAATGAGAGCCTGATAAAAATATTTGTAAAATCAACAGCCTAAAAGCACACCCTACTCCTCTGCTCCCTTCCTCTCAAACCCATTTTAGCGCCATTAACAATGTTTTAGCCGTGTGACTGCATTCATGTTTGTCAGGTAAGATGGATTCACTGGACCAAAAGAGGCCATGACAGGTCAGAATTATTTTGGGCACCATCACAAATTTAAATAAACTTAGAGGCGCGGTGCCACCTTCTAAAGAAATTCACAAGTTCATACTATTTTTCATTCTAATCTACACTATTTAGAAAAGTGAGAGTTCACAGCCTCACTGATGTTGTGCATGTTCTACCAGGACATGATGCAATTAAAGAGATATTTCATTCCATTTAATTATTCAGAGATGCCGTGAACTATAGGGAATTGAACACAAAACTTTTCACATGCTCTGCCAAGCCTGACTTTTCTGATAACCATCCGTGTTACACTGTAGTCTTCTCTGCTTTAGCAAATGCTGTCATAATAAGTGTGTTTCTGAATTGCAGCCTACGGGTTCTGCTATTTGTGCAGGTTTTGTAACTTAAATCAACATAACTGATTCTTGCATGTCAAAATGATTGTGTCATAGTATCAATGTTGGTGTGGTCCGTGACAGACCACAAAATTAACTAACTTGAATGATGTTTGAAAGGTTATACAATCCTATGTTATTTCAAAAAAACATATCTGACCAGACAATTTGAATAAACATAATTTTATGACTAGGGTTCTATAATAACAAATAACATTCACTTGTTTATTATCTACAGTTTTCTATGTCACCTAACATGCTCTGGTTTCAATGGTGAATGTGTTAATTGAAGTTGACAACATATAAACTGCTTCTGTTTTTCCCATTTACTTTATAATAAATGTGGCTATTCATGTTGAAATAAACCCTGGAGCATGACAACCTTAAAAGTTTCACAGTAGTCAAGTGGATACATTTGGTGTAAAGTCAGTGAATGTGAAAGAAACCATTAGAAATCACATCTGTAAGTCAAATCCATTCGGTTCATAGACATGGTGACCATATTGCATGTGTAATACAGCATCTTTGATAGCTCTAGACCGAGGCTGAGGACACCTACCTCTTCACAAAGAACTATTAAAAGAAGTGAATGACAATGAATGAAACAGTATTTAAAGCCCTTTTATCCCTTTTTTTTTATGATTCCCAAGCCCCAAGGACAGCTCTCACAGCCGAATTAAGCTCCAATTATAGGCCCGATGATTTATCCAGGCAGGTCTACCTGCTTCACAAGCCCGAAATAGTGGCTCCAGAGCTGGATTGGGGCCCTGACCAACTCCCGTATATTAAACACTTCTTCGCTGTAATGTACTGAAAAAAGTTTTACCTAAGGTATGTTTTAAAAGTAGACGATGAGCAGGCATCTAAATGGGTTGAAAATGTTTAACAATGCTTACTTCTTTCTGATGGGAATACTTTTGGTCTGATGATATATACCCAGTTCAAAGCAGCATCAAGTTAATGGCATCATTTTTACATTTTATTTAAGGGTGCATTATCACAGTAATATGCACATCCATGGGCGGGTACAACATACATGACTTTGCTTGTTACACACTCAGATATGTGTAGCAAGCACACACGTGCAAATGTTAAAAATAAAAAGATTAGTTTGAAAGATTATTATTGTGTACGTTAATAGTTTATCCAGTTGTAATCTTGCTGTTGCCATAGGATGGTCTGCTCACACACTTCACTTTGCACACGAGCAGAGCCGTTTCTCTCGTATAGAAATGTTCTTAATACTTGCCAAATACGCTAATATAATAACAATCCACCATGGTGCTGGCACATCTTGCTTTTAAAGGGAATGGGACACTGATTAGATTATTGCATGTTAACACACCAACATGTACATGACAACACGATTAATCATGGGCGTAAGTAAAACCACTTTTAACTATTGCACCGGGCATTAATTTAACCTTTTCCACCATTAACTACAAAAAGTAGATTTGGACACAACCTACAGGTACACATCCTATTTGGCATAGACCTCTGGTTAATTGTGAATCTATTGGACAGCGCTAAACCAATCGGCGTTGATACAATTGTTTTGATCGCCTCATCAACACGCTTGATATCAATGTTGATTTCACTAACCCACGCTTATTGGGCCGCCAGCAGTGTGGCTGTACATACGCTAACGTGATCAAGGTTTCCAGACTGTAATCTCAGCTAAATAAATTGAGTTGAGAGCATAGTTGGGTGGAGCCAGGCTAACACATTGCCCCTTGTTTGGTCATTCTATTACTTTAATCTGCAGTGATGGACACAGATACTAGTTTGATCAGAGGCAAAACAATTATGTAACTACTAGTTTTATCATACAGTATAGCACCTCAATAGTGAACCTTATTGGGCCATTCACTCACATATCCAGTGAGTCAATCACTGGATAATATTGGGTGTCATTTTCCTTAGTTTCCTCTGAGCCTGCATCCATTAACGTCAAAGTGGGCTAAAAGCATTGTATTGATCTTCCACTATTGTGGCAAGTTCTGTGGCAAAGTCGTCCATGCTCCTCATTATATGGGTTGTTAGTATCTTTGTGGTTGTATTCAGGGGCAGCGTTATGGTCGCATTCAGAAGAAAGGCTTAAGAGAAGGTGCCATTAAAAACATCACAAAAAATAGCTGCTGCAAACTCTGGAGCAGGTTTTTATCTGCATTTTTTATTAGCTTGTAAAACTAAAATCATGTTTTTTTTCCAGAGGATTTATTGGGAATTGATTCATGTTTTAGTCTTTAGCAAAATCATGTTAACCTTTATGCTGTTAAAAAAAGTTGGATGACACTGTCTACAGGTAACACAGGTAAGGTAAGTTTGCTACATGCAAACGCACACACAAACCCATATATATGAGTTCTGGGCAACAATAAATCTGCGATTTAATCAGGATTTATCACGTTGTTTTGTGCAAAATGCAATAATTAACTCAAAAACTGTTGCACACACTAATTGTAACACTACTGCTATATAACAAAAATGTTATTTCGCTGTGGAGTGGTGACAACAATTCATCTGGCATGTCATGGGAAAACTTCATAAGTATAACACTTTTTTTAATAATTTTGGTCAAATGTTATGCACTAATTTGTGCTCTTTCTGCATGGGGGAAGGTCATACATTAACAAATACATGGCACTGTTACATAGACTTAACATTAGGATTTAATTTATAGAGTAATTCCAAATATGCTGTTTGCTTATCACAAATCTAACAAATAAATACATATTTTACTTTCCACTATAGACAGTACTAATAGTCTTCATTACGCAAGGCACAAAAATCAAGTGGCAGACTGTTTCATTATAGTATTGATTCGAGTGGAACAATGAACAATGAAGTCATGGCAAAGGATTTTATAACAGGTAATTCGAACACTGTCCCCTCCGCTTTTTGTTTGGGTGGGTGATTTGCTAGCATCAACGGTGTGTATTGCATTTAATTAAGCTTCAGACACGAAGTACTCCGGTGAAAATAAAATTCAACTTTGCAGTGATTACAAAAAACATTAGCTCTACCTGTCTGGATGAAATTTCAAAATGAAAATGTCCATGTAAGTGTTCTGTACCTTTGTCCATATTTCTGTTCCCGCCAGTTTGTCTATGTTCTGGTTCATGTGAGTGCAACTTCCCACCCTTCCTGTGGCCCATGGTCTGTCTGTATTATATTAGAAGCAAGTGATAATGTGGACTTTCAAAATATTGATTTATATATTTGTTTTTAGTTAATGCAAGATCAAATAATTGTCGGCATTAATTAATGCGTTAACGTGTGTATGTATGTATGTGTGGTAGACGGTGACGCGATACTGTTTAAACCAAAATTGTAAACCAATGTAAATGAATTTGTTATTTTCTATTCTGGCCTTAACACAACTCCAAGTGATTACGAGTTGGGTGTTTGATGAATTACTGTAGACTCATCTTGTCATAACAGAACATATTTTGTCATTTTTGTTTTACCTGCCCTATGGCTTTCTAAATGGAACAAAGGGATATGATGAGCAGATGTTTTGTCATTTAGGATGCCAACAAAGGTAATATTGTGTCCCCAATGTATAGTTCCAGGCCACTGATTTATAGAGTTTGTTGTTGTTTGGTCCCAAAACACAACGTAGCAAAATGTTGTTCTGGACACATTGCTCACATCATTTGTATACAACAGCCTGTAGACAATCAAAAGCAATAGCATGTACCCTGATAGTACTAATGTATTAACACCAGTTAATCTCGCTAAAATGCCTCCAAAATGGCTGCCAGCCAGGGGAAAACAATACAAATATTTAATAAAATCACAATTTCCTCCCCGTTTTAATCTGTACCTTAAGCATTATTAGCATAACAATGACAATGCAACAATGTTCCTATTATCCCAGGAGAACATTGAATAAAGTTATTTCACTGCTGTACAACTCTGGTAGAAAGTCACTACTTTTTAAAATGATTATTAGTAGTAGTAGTAGTACTAGTAATATTAGTAGCAGAAGTTGTAGTAGTGGTATTAATATTGTAGCGCTGGTCTCTTTCTTATGAATGACAATACTTCTTTTTACTCTTCAGCTAACCATTGTTTCACTGGGAGGCATAAAACAAAGGACAAACAACACCCTAAGTGGGAGGTAGAACATTTACAATGACAGTAACACTTATGGTGCATCATTATAAAAATAATAATAATACAAGACTGAAATAACAGCTTTACTGTCTATTCCAGTAAAACAAAGCAAATAACTATAACTAGATAAACAATTAAAAGAAAGGGAACACATTAAATACCACAAAGCATGCTGGGAAACTCCATTTTGCACGTTACAATATGTATACTAAGATGGCCTTGATAGGCGAGGCAGAGGTTCTGTCAGGGATACGGTATGAGGCTGTGAAGCAGGCAGGTCTGTCTCCATGCCTGGGGCCATGCAGGGCAGCAAGACACTTCTCTGGGGGAGTGGCTGTGTGATGTCCACTAGTAGCTTCCTACCTCTTGCATTTTCTCATATCTCTCTTGTGTCTCGTCTAATCTCTGTCCCACCCCTCGTCTCCTCTTATCTGTTTCTCTGGGGAGCTGTGTGTCTTCTGACTGCCTGTACCCGGCCATGTTTCAGTCCCTACTGAAGGAACGTGATTTGACTATTCAGTTAATAATTATGGCTATTGCCTTTAGCAGACATATCATGCTTCATTTACCACTTCAGCTGTATTTCCTGCCCTCTATACGCATGTCATGACTAAATGTACCACTTGGCCACAAACAGTGCTTAATATACATGCATTGCCCATTTCAGCCTCACCCAACAGTTGCCCCGGCTACAGACTGGATGGCGGCATATGGCCATGTCATTGTATTCCCTGATACCCAGCTGTGTCTGCAGGTCAAGCAGCTAAAGGCTGCACCCGCACTGAACACAACCAAATTAACATTTACATATGGGGGTGGCAACGACTGTTCCCCTTTGTTCTGTGCTGTGCTGTAACTTACTACAAAGCTGCAAACGTTCCTTGTTACCTCATAAATGTTTTGGTGGAGCTTTCATACGTTTCTCCCTTGCTGTGCACATTGTATTACTAAAGCCTGCTTTCCTGGTTCAACGCTATCCAACAACGACCGGCCTACGTTTTTATGATGGAAAATGATTCCTATCACTACACTCCATATTGTTATTGTATTTTTGGTGAGTGCATTCATACTTTAAATGTGTGTCTACATCTGTGAATACCATCAGGCCAAATGTGTGCGTATCATATGGGACATTCCATCTGGCTGTCTTTGGCAGATTGACAAGTTTGTCTACAGCATGCAGCCCAGAAACATGTGCTGGTAAACAATGTCCACGTCTGGGATGCCGGTGGACATTTTGTCCCAGTCTTCACTGAAGTGGAAGAGACACTGATTCAGCCAGGCTTTGTGAAGAGAGGAGAGGATATGGCACGGATATGGATGAGAGGATGGGTCCGGTGAGCGAGAGGGGGATAGAAGAAGAGAACAAAATAGGATGGTTGATGGGGAGAAAACAGAATAGAAGGCAGCCATGACAAAACAGCAGCATCCGAGGGCAGGAGTGAAGAGAGGAGACGAAGAAAGGGGGTATTAATGGAAGTGGCGTGTGAAAGAAAAGGAAATGTGGGGAGGAGGTGAGAATCGCAGGAGAAGGGAAGGCAAATATGAAAGATCAGAGGTGAGAGGGCATGAGCCGAAAGGATACTGTAAAGTGACAGACATTTTGGAATATATTCTTGGTGTTAAAAATGTATATTTATCATAAAATGTGCATTTATATGTATATTTGTATGCCTACTCTATTACGGGTTCATTGCATTCATTACGGGTTCATTGCATTCAGGCAATAAACAGCTATTCCGTTGGCAGTAGAAGAGTAAGGAACATGGAAATGTAAGGAAAACCCATGGAAGAGAGATGAAAGGAGAGTTAAGTCAGGAAGTAGAGGTGGGGTGATGTGAAGACCACACAGGTTGGGATTCTACTCTTTTCGTGGACGTGGCAAAACAGATTTGTTCATGAGGGAGGGGAGAAGGATTGAAAGATACAGTATAAAGAATTAATTAGTGTCAGCGTGAGCTCCACAGGGATTAAATAAAAGTTAGAAGAGTTCACAATTTCTGCTTGTGGTCACAGTTGAGTAAGAAGGCTTATGTGTCTGGAGGGCAAACTTTCATAACAAGCTTTGGTGTATTCTACAGTTTCCTCTGACTGTACATTGCTGTCAGAGGAAACAACCCTTATGTTGAAATTGATGATTGAAAGATTTATAATGTGTATGGAATTATGCATGTTGCATGGTGTGTGTTTGCCTTAGTTAGCCTTGAAAATCACCTTGACCATTCCAGCTGCAGTAGGTTTTACAAATCTAGTCCTGTGCAAAATATATATGGTAGTGCATGAATTACAGCTACTGTAGCCATTCAAGGTAATGGTAATCCATATTACTGATCCATTATACAGTATATATTTGCATAGCCTACAGTAAGTCTTGTTGTCTCTTTATGCAATTAATTTTTTCAGATTCTTCTCATTGCCATCTTTTGGATGTCATTGAGAGTTGACATGTGACATGTTTACATGTTTGGCATATTAATTGACCACAAATAAGTATGTAATGCTTTATTCCACTTTTCATATTTATGCTATTTTAGTTGTATGAGGTTATTTTTCAAATACACAGAAATATCATTAAACGATACACAAATTCACTAACAACATTGGACCCTTTACCAATAAGCTATTGTCAATTTATTTAAAGGCCTGATATTTGATATTGTTAAAGTCTACATTTTATTAAGCATACTATATGATTCAAAAAACAAAAGAAAATTAACTACAAAAATAGGGTTACAGTGGTTTCATTTTGAACAATGGAAATCTAGCTGTTTCAATTATCACATTGCATTTTCCACACGGTAACATTCTCACTGTCATCACACTGCATTGTACATTTCAATACATTTATTGTATAATACTTCATTACTTCCTTAGATCAATCTTTTTGTTATGTTTGAGAACTAGCATTTTGCAACAAATTAGTCTCTTAAAGCTCAGTCACCTGAACAAAATATCCTATAATTTCAATGAAGAGAGGGACAATTACAGGTAGCAGGCACACACCAGCAGCGAACAGTTGTAATATAGTTGTATTTCTGCATTTGAGTCAAGCAGACGCAATGCTGGCTATTATATAGAGCACTATGCTGATGAGTAAAAACCTTATGAACACACATTATGAAGATGAAGTGAATAACGGTGATGATCTAGAAAAAAGTGCATGTCATTGCCTGTGATATACTGGTCATGTATTATCCCTTTTGGTCAATCCAGTAGAGAGAGGCAATCAATTATTTATTTATATTTTTTTATTAATATTATCCCACATCTTTGTTCTGGAACCGTACTCCTGGATAGGGGATGGACTTTATTCTGCTATGGAGTTGCCCAGGGTGTAAGGCGCCTGGCGGGTGTGGGGATACTAACAAGCCCCCGTTAAAGCGTTGCTACGTTGGAGTTTACCCCAGTAAACGAGAGGGTTGACTCACTACGCCTACGGGTGGTGGGAGGGAAAACTCTGACTGTTGTCTGTGCATATGCACCAAAATGAGAGTCATGTATGGGGCTCCAGTAGGGGACTCTAATTCTGCTGGGAGACTTCAACGCGCACGTGAGCAATAATGATGACACCTGGAGAGGAGTGATTGGGAGGAACGGCCTCACTGATCTTAACCCGAGCGGGCGTATGCTGTTAGACTTCTGTGCTAGTCATGGATTGTCTATAACAAAACACCATGTTCGAATATAAGGATGCTGTAGAAAGTGTACGTGGTACAAGAGCACCCTAGGCCGAAGGTCGATTTTGTGATCGTATCATCTGATCTAAGGCCGCATGTTTTGGACACTCGAGTGAAGAGAGAGGAAGAGCTGGTTACCAACCAGTGAGTTGTGAGTTGGGAAAAGGGGTGGGGGAAGGCTCTGGACAGACCTTGTAAGCTTAAACGGGTAGTGCAGGTGAATTGGGAAAGTCTGGAGGAGGCCCCTGTCCGTGAGATCTTCAACGCACATCTCTGGCGGAGCTTCATTGGCATCCCTGTGGAGGTTGGGCATTGAGACATTGAACTTCCCTCGAACACTGTGGTGGACAGTGGCCTCTCGGAATATGTTGTCCCCAAAGACTCCGGAGGCGGTTGCAAGGTACCAACAGGTCTGAAGGGCTGCAGCATCTGCCGTAGCTGAAGCAAAGCAGAGGGTGTGGGAGAGCTTTGAAGAAGTCATGGAGAAAGACTAGGTCGGCGTTTAGGTCAGAGTTTGTTGGCAGATTGTCGCGCTGGTTCCCCCGAGTTGCACTAGGTGACATATGATAACAATCTGTAACCCTAACGATCTGTAACATGACGGCGACAGCTCCATCTTGTGAACTGCATGATGTTGGCTACAATACATCAACTAATAGTGCATGAACTCTTCTGTTGATTTCAGGCAGACTGGGCGTCGTAACTTTGAGAGAACATACAGCATGTCTGGGAAAAAGAGGATGTATGGTCAGCTTAGTAGTACGATATAATTCAGCATCTAAAACATTTGACGGGCATTGCAGCTATATGGCTACCGGTATACTGTTACAGTATCTGGCTAATAGCAGTGATCCACGTGTTGTGTAATAATACAATAATAACACATTTTCCACGAAACAATGAAAGCACATCCTTTGGTGGAATTTTGGCCGAAATTTTACGGCTTTAGATTACCATTGAAATCAAGTCGCTTTTGACATCAAATCGCAAAATGGTGGCACCCATAGCTTGCATCAACTCATAGAAAAGTGTTGACCCCTTGCATTTATTGCAAGTAATATTAACAAATATAATCGGAAATGGCTACAGTACATATAACAGTGTAGTTAATCTAAAAGAGTTCTCCAATTTAATATAACCACCACAGAGGAGCAAATGATAGGCAATCAGCGTGTTGAGGTTGGTTGGTTGGTTGGTTGTGCTGGGAAAACTGGTGGGTTTCGGCCGGAGGAGCCAGAGAGGAGCGCACACTGACGCACACGTGATAAAGAGCGTGTATGTGTCCAAAGCGAGAGATGTTCTCGGCAGTAAGTCGGACTCGTTTGAGGTGGGGGTTGGTCCCTGCCATGGTTGCACTTTGTCACCAATCCTGTTCGTGATATTTATGGACAGCATATTGAGGGATAGTTGTGGTGGGGAGGGGTTGCAGTTTGGTAGCCTGGGGATCTCATTGCTGTATTTTGCAGATTAAGTGATCCTGATGGCATCATGGGTCCGTGACCTCCAGTACTCACTCACTCACTCACTGGATCGGTTCGCAGCCGAGTGTGAAGCGAATCGGATAAGGATTAGCACCGCTAAATTTGAGGCTATGGTTCTCAGCAGGAAACCGATGGAGTGCCTACTCTCGGTAGGGAATGAGTCCTTACCCCAAGTGAAGGAGTTTAAGTACCTCGGGGTCTTGAGAGAGGGGACTATGGAGCAGGAGATTGATAGAAGAATTGGAGCAGCGGGAGCGGTATTGTAATCACTTTACCACACCGTGGTGACGAAAAGAGAGCTGAGCTTGAAGGCAAAGCTCTCGATCTAACGAGCAATTTTCATTCCTACCCTCACCTGTGGTCATGAAGGGTGGGTCATGATAGAAAGAACTAGATCACAGATACAAGTGGATGAAATGGGTTTTCTCAGGAGGGTGGCTGGCTCGAAAGGAGCCAGTTGAGGTGGTACGGGAATCTGGTAAGGATGCCCTCTGGGCGCCTCCCTTTGGAGGTGTTCCAGGCAGGTAGGCCTGAAATCCATAAATAGTAATTTAGTTCAAAATATGTAAATCAGCATAATCTTGGTTAGATTTAGTTTATGTCACCATTTCCCCAACATGACCAGTGTGTTATCCATTGGTTCTAGTAAAAAACAGGTCAATGATATTATTGAATTTGCTCTAATGGACAATGCACTTAGTTGGGAACTATTAATATAGTTTATTATTGTCAAGGATAGATTTTGCAAGGGGCATGCCCCACCCCCTTGGGTCCAACAGTGCCAACAGGAGGTGCTAGTGGAAGTCCTAATTAGGCCCTGTTATTCTAATTATGCACAGTAGGCTAATTTAAATAAATGATTTAGAGGAAAATAATCCCAATTGGGTGATTACTGGAGTTATCTAAACCAAAATGTGTCCACATTTAGGACATTTTTATGAGCTGTATATGCACGCACATCTGGTCTTTCTATGATTCTATATATTTCCCTCTTATAGTCCTAACCTCAGGAAAACATTAATGTCCAGTCAGAGGCTACTGGTCTCGCTTAAAAATATAAAATGTCTCTGCTGCAGCAAATATCTTAAATGCAATATTCATGTACAGCATGTGATTATGGTATGCTCATTTTACAATGTACTGTACTTGCAGCACAGTGCAATTGAACAGACCACAGGAGAAACTGGATACGCATCTCTAATGCAATCTCTTGTCTGAGCTTCCAGTTGATTCTGTGGCACTGGACAGCAGCCATTCCCAGTTGTAGAAGAGTGCATCCAGCGTGTCTTTCTCCATGCTTACAGCTCACATTTATAGAGCAGAGGGGAACAGAAAAACAAGTTTGTTTTGAAGGGAGCAAATGTAGGAGCATTTGCCTTACAGCTGTAACATGTTCGCTCCTCCTCCTCCTAACCTCGCTGGTGTACGTTTATTGTTTTGTTTTTGATTCAGTCTTCATTCTCATTCATCTGCACTTGTACTTGCATCACAGCATCCCGTTACATTAAAGGTATAGTCAGCTATTGCAAGCTATCTTTAAGCTAATACACTTAAGTTGAAATTCAACAAATATCTCCTCGCATTTCGCTACCTTACTGTTCTCGGTTCGTGTTGAAATAAGAATATGATATTGTATACAGCCCTGGCTCTGTAAATAGGAGCATAAACAAAGTGGTGAGCACCGCTGATATAAACAAAGCCTTAGCACTATAGATAGATAGATAGATTGATTGATTGATTGATTGATTGATTGATTACTTAATTTATCCCCGAAGGGAAATTAGGTCATCATAGCAGTCTGGTACATTAAATACAATAAAAGTGCAATAGAAAGAATAAATAATGCAGTAGAATAAAATACAAGGAACATAGTTTAAACGGTGACAAATTTAGTCCAGGTCTGTAATAGGCCTGGCTCTAACAGGCAGATGAGTTATAGAGACTTAGTGCAGTTGGTAAGAATGATTTTCTGCATCGCTCCTTAGAGCCGCGAGGTAGAATGAGTCTGTTGCTGAAACTGCTCTTTAGCGTGTCTAGTGTTATGTGGAGGGGATGGGAGAGATTGTCCATGATTGCAAACAATTTTACCAGCATCCTGTCCTCCACCACCTCCTCCTCCAGGGTGACAAGCTTAGAGCCAACAACAGACTCTGCTTTCCTGATGAGTTTGTTCAGTCTTGTTGGCAGGACCCCAGGACGCCACAGCAAAGAAGATGGTGCTTGCCACAACAGACTGATAAAACATCTGCATCATCTTGTTGCACACAAAAAAGGGCCTGAGCCTCCTCAGGAAGTAAAGTCGGCTCAGGCCCTTTTTGTTGACGGCATCTGCGTTGGCAGACCAGTCCAGTCTATTATCCAGTGTGACACCCAGGTACTTGTATGAAGCCACTAAGTCCACATCCGTCCCACCGATGCTGACAGGAGCGGGCTTGTTCTTCCTGAAGTCCACCATCTTTGTCTTTGACACGTTCAGCTGCAGGTGGTTCTCCCAACACCACTTCACAAAGCGATCCACCAGGACTCTGTACTCAGCCCCCCCCCCCCGCCCCCAACACACCCCACAATGGCCGTGTCATCAGAGAATTTTTACAAATGACACACCTCAGTGCAGTACTGAAAGTCTGCAGTCTAGGTGGTGAAGAGGAATTGGGACAGCACAGTTCCCTGAGGGGCCTCGATGTTACTAATCAGACGATCAGACACACAGCTCTGTAACCTCACAAACAGCGGCTTGTCCGTCAGATAGTCATTGACCCAGGCGACAAGGGGAGCACCCACCCACATCGTCTCCAGTTTGGCTTTCAGCAGTCTAGGCTGGATGGAGTTGAAGGTGCTTTGCTTCACAATTCATTTTGACGTGCGAGGCGCTGGACTAGGACTGCGGAGCGATACTGTTTTGATTTGAGCTCAAATGACTGACCCTGCCTTTAAAGCCAAAAGCCATGTAGTTAAAAAAAGCTGAGTAAGTAACATTATGCTAAGTCACATAGGACTGTTCATGATACCAACCACACACTTGTTCTATGCCATACAGCATGTGCCTTATTATTATGGCAACATGACCTACATAGCAAGTGCTGTGCATTCTTACGTAACACATACTGTTGCACCTGCAACATGGTGCGAGCTGGTTCCAGTCTGTGAACATTGTATGTGAGTGTGAGCCAAGTCACTACAGCTTTGGCTAAGCAGAACAGCCAGCAAGATCTATGGCTGACATGATGACGACGATTGTTTAACTAATATCATAAGATACATTTGACATTACATTGATTCACTGTGTTTTTGAATTAGAATTATCTGAATTGTGAATTAGAAATAGAATGATCTGGTAATGATCATATCAAAGCAAATATGTGGAATATACTTCTACTTTATCTTTATCTAATTATGTTTTTAGAACAATAACCAATCAACCCCAAGGTAGGGGTAAATTAGTAAATATTGCCACAATTAAAATGACACAAAATGTAACAATTTTAAGATATTCTTGATTATTAATCAATTTGACAAAGGCAAATACTCACACTCGTATTACTAGATAAAAAACATATTATGTTTGTGTTCTGTTGTTTTAACTTTTCAGTTAAAATTCATCTGATATTTGTGTGTTACATACATACAAAATGGTAGGCTATACAGTATATGTGTCATTTTGATATTTGGTATACTATTATGTAGCCTTATGTAGGCATGTTTGTGTGTGGCTTAAACATAACAATAGTCAACATTTAGATATGTACTACATCAACACTACAACATATAAAATTAACTTGTAACGGTGACACACTCAGTGTGTGTTTGTGTGTACTGTATGTGTATGTACGTATGTATGCCGACTACAACAAAATAACACTTAAATACACAGATTTCTCTGTAACTATGCAGTCTATATAAACCTTTGGGGTAAATTGAGCCACTGGCTCAACATCACTGGCACATTTTACCCCAAAACCTTTATTTTGACAAAACTTTCACACGGTGGTTTAGATCAACAACTGTGGAAAATTCATTACCTTGTTTTGTAGCTTACACTGACTTAAAATAACATGTAAGAATGTCTTAAACATATCTATTTTAATGAAGGTGCAAAACTGATTTACTTGACATGACAAAAGGCATTGATTTTGCTCTGGTTGGCATACCACTCTCCCCATGTGCTTGAATCTAAGATGAGTTGGACAATGTGAACTATACTTCCATAATATGTGGTCACATAGTAATACTTGTTTATAGTTACCTTGATACAGTATAGTAGTATATGGTGGCTTACCCGTGCTTCCCTACTGTAGTGATTTAGCTTTAAGTTACATCTGGAGAAGAAATCATTCAACATTTTGTACTTAATTTATCACTGAAGGTTAATTATTTGAACTGTCACATGACAGTGATGTTTTTATAGTGGAGGAAACCCATGCAAACTCCACTTGAACCTGGGACCTTCTTGCTCTGAGGTCAAAGTTCTATCCACTGGGCCACCATGTTTCCCATTAATTTATGCAAGGTGTGCTTAAAACATACACCTTTTGGCTCTGTTGCTGCAATTATTGCTATAGGCTCCTGTAAATGCTACAGTATCAGAAAGACACAGTAAATAAAGAAGATTATTGGCTTACTATTTCCAGAACTATTTCAATTTAGCAATGGCATTGCTAAATTGAGCCAAAGAACTTCCAGTACTGAGCCATATCTTTTCCCATTGTGAAGTGAAACCATACATTATTGCTGAGTATCTCACTGTGGGAACGTTATAGCACTGTTGGAGAGGTGTTAAAGGTTGGAGAGTTGTTAAAGACACTACACACAGACACGGAATTATAATTCCCACATGGTATACTGCACAGTATGTCAAGCAGTGGAACCTTGGAACTGAAACACTGGTAGATGTAGTATAGCTATACAGTAAGAGCTTCACTCTGGGAACTGTCAGCGGACCAGCCAGTATTTTTGGAGACCTGTACATTGACTGTTATCGTTGTCTAACCTATTGGAGATAAATGAATAAGTGAACATTAAATGAATATGTTTTGCTAAAAGGGTTTAATTTATGCTGTATATGTAAATTTACTCTAGTAGATATGGCTGTTGAAACCAATATTTGAATTTATGTTTACACCAGTATTTCTAACTTTGTATTTTGTCTTCTTAGCAGTGAGTCAAATTGTCTATAAGTGTTGTTAGAAGCCATATAAAATATGTATTGAAGTGACCATTTGAAGATAAAAATGTGCTAATATACATTCTGGTTACAAAGAGCAATTTTGATATGCCTCTGAGTTGCATATTACAGACATATTTTTAATGACTGCATTCAAAGCTTTCGGAAAGTTGGCTGATAAAAAAGAACTATTAATGAGGCTGCATTAAATTTCACCCATTGCCTTCTGGTACCTTGTCATTTGAGATTCTGCTCATCATAGAAGTTGTCTACCAACGTCTGCCTTTCGATTGGTGGCCATCATGTAACTCTGAAATCAAAGAATTACAAATAAAAATAGAAGAATTGGTCAGAACGTATGGACACCATGGACAGAACGTAAATTGGCAGAATGCTAGTTATTTAGTGAAGCAATGAGACAAAGCGATTAAATTCCAGTTATTCTTATTCCTTTTTCATATTTTTTTATAAAACATAGTTATGTAATAACAATGTTTGTCCTTTAGTGGAGGATAATTTTGTTAAGTTTTCCCAAAATAAAGATTTTTACTGTTGGCCAATGGTCAACCTGACCAACCACTGACCTTTCTTATGTCTTTTCCCTCACACACACCTGCGCACACACACACACACACCTGCACACACACACACACACCTGCACACATGCAACCAGTTTGTTCTCCACAGTCCATATCCTGCTGTGACTGATCTGTCACAAACACGTGGTGTTATCAGAGACAGTCATTAGCTTTGTATGAGAGCGAGGTGATCAGCCGGTATTGATGGCCTGGGTAGGGTGTCTGAATGCGACACTGCCACCCTGCCATTGTCTCACCGGCTCAGGACGAAAGGAAGCTGAGTTGAAGGAAGCCACTTACCTCATCAACAGGCTCAGAAGGAAAGCAATGCCAAAAGTACACGATGTACTTTTGTCTCCAGAGGTGCAGCATTTGCTCATTGCATTCATGTAACATGTTTATATGGTTTCTTGGTTTAAATCAACTGTAAATATAAAAGTTTTAGTGAGATTTAACAATTTGCCTTAATTGTAATTGCTTGTTATTTAACCAACCTTAATTAAGTCCGCCTTCACTGCAAGCTGGAATTAATCTTATGGTTGAAAGCAGCATTCCAAACAATATTTTGTTTTTGTTGTTTCACAGAAGGCTCCTTCCCGTTAGTGTTGAGATGCTGGCACCCCTCTCTACACCAACCTACAGAGGACAACTAATATATTAGCTACTCCTCCATACCATAATTGCTCTGTGTTTTTGCACGTAGCCTAAGTAACAGTATCAAGGAGTGCACCATAAATGTCCTGATCTCAAACATTCTACCTGGCAGTGATTGACAGAAGACAAATAACATAACTCTGTATTTCAGGTGCATGTCGTTTCATGTTTCAGCATGTGGATGCTCTCGGAGTTGACAACCCCGGAGGTGCTGACTGAATGTGTGAAAAATGCACACACGCCAGTTAGCATTCTCACACACTATTTTTGGCCTTCCTGTTTCTACTGGAAATCCAGAGGCCGAGCTATCCTCGTGATACCACCCTGATCTTGTGAGCTCCAGTTTGACATTGTCTCAAGTATCAGTCAGGTCAGCTTCACTGGCAGCTACAGGCACAGTTTAGGAGTGACCTTAGCCTATGATGGATGTGTTAGGCGGACGGTTCATCCAATCCAAGTCTTGTTTTTCTTAGTGAATGCTCTTCACAAGTACATGACAAGCATCATAGTACAGTGTTATCTTATCTACAGAACATTATTTGCATAATATCTTTCACTGAACCATTTTAATTCAAATAGAACATATACTGGATGATAAGACTAGTTAAATATGCATTCATTTAGAATATAAATCAGAGTAGGCTTATTATATTGAATCTTTTCTTGCCTCCATCCAATGGCACAACCTGAGGGAACAAAGACCCATGGAAGAGCATGCAAAGAAGTTTCGCACTCAGGAAGGTGGTGCATGCGTTGGTGATGTGGTACATTGTGGTATTGACCACAGAATGCAGTGCATTGTGGGATATTTTGAGTGCACTTTTAGGTGCGCATGTGACTCATCTCCCTTTATGTAGGTGCATACTGCACCTGAACAATCTAACCACATTTTCTGAAATGGTGAACAGTAATTCTACTTATTCTACTAGTGATGAATGGTAATAAATTAACTAGGCAAATAGGATTCTGAGTAATTCCGAAGGATCTTAAGAAATGGGACTATATCTCATGAGCAGTGTTGGGCAAGTTACTCAGGAATTGTAATAGTTACTAGTTACTTACTACTCCTTCAAAAAGTTATAATACTACTTTACATTGTTTATTACTGGGTATTAGAAGTAATTAGTTAGATTGTATATTACTTTCACAATCACTACCGTGCCTCGCCCTTTCTGAAAAATGACAACCTGTGTAGCCAGCTCATTGTAGAATGTAATCCTCTTTATTGGAAAGATAATTAACCTTAAGGGTCAACAATCAGCCAAAGTGAAAACATTGCAGACTCTCAAACAAGATGATTGGTTCATCTAAGTTTACTAGGACCAAAAATATCGTTCTTGTAACGCAGTAATGCAGCATTACTTGGATCAGTAATTGTAGTATTATTACTGCTTTGGAAATAGTAATTAGTTACAATGCTAAATAGAGAGAGCACACTTTGATGGGGACAGAAGAACTGTGGGCCACCGCGTTCTCGCACAGACAAACGCTACACCAAGTAAACATAGCTATTCTTTGTGCTGTGTGTGCCGCCATGACACGTAACGTTAGGTCTCTAAATACATCTCACATCTTCCAGTGCACTCTTTCGTGTCTGACGATGTTTTTTCTGAGTTTCGAATACAACGCATTGCAGAATTAATCCACAAAAGATGAGTAATGATGTGAGATTAGATCAGGTAAACCAGAATGTATTGATAGGTTGATTCAGAGAGGCCACAGTGAGATACAGTCAGCCAAGAGGTCTGGGTGAGGGACAGAACACAGCTCGTATTGACCCATGGGGACAGAGATGGGCAATAAGTACA
Organism: Forbesichthys papilliferus; assembly: GCA_025399855.1. Taxonomy (NCBI): domain Eukaryota; kingdom Metazoa; phylum Chordata; class Actinopteri; order Percopsiformes; family Amblyopsidae; genus Forbesichthys; species Forbesichthys papilliferus. Next base: position 38,403 of record JAODOY010068891.1, read on the forward strand.
CAAGCTGAGTGCCTGATTGTCCGAGCACAGGTGGTGGTTTGGCAATGAAATCACCCAGCTTGTTGAGATAGCTGGACAGATTGACAAACATGGAAATTCTAATACACACGCACACACACACACACACAAAATCAATCACATCACCGATAATAAAACATGCCAAGCCAACAGTTGCCCAGTAACGAAACATGTCACACCTGCTACGCCTCTTGTGTGCTTGTGTGTGTGTGTGTGTGTGTGTGAGTGAGTGTGTGTTGGACTTTTAAGTTGACCAAACAACAAAAATCTGTCCTGGGTCAATCAGACAGACAGAGGAAGATCAGAACATCTAGAAGGTTGACAAACACGCTAGAAAACATAAATATTACATAGGATGATATACAATAATCATGTAACATTTGCTGAACAGAGTTTCAAAGTGTATAGTGTTTACATGTAAAGGAGTCTTTTGAAATTAAATCTCTCATTGCAATCCTTACATTAAGACACACATTAGATAAAGCATTGTTGTGTGCATGCCTCGCAGCCCCCAGTGGCCAGTTAAGGTAATACGTATTATATGCATACTGTGTTTAACACCATGTTTGTCTACTTACTTGAGCTGCAGTTTGACATTGTTTCGTAATTGAAAATAATGTATTAATGGCTAGGAATCACACAGGAAAGAACATCATCTTTATTCTTCAGAGGGGTTACATTATTTTTGCACATTTCAAATTAAAACAAACAAAATATCGGTATAACGCATTCATAGGGAAATACGTGAACAAAAGCTCAGTTCCTACCTGCCCAACTATCTTCCAAAGGAGATACAGTAACATCTCTTTTGAGAAAAGAGTTAAAGGCCTATCAGTAAACATCAAGAAACATCATGCACAATGTCAGAAATTGCATGTAGAAGAACACTTTGCATGGTTGGCTTACAGATGTACAATATATCGAAGCCACAA